>JBCFYV010004978.1:0-17717 GCA_039000515.1 Timema cristinae
GAATTATTATCGATCCAAAATGGGGACAGAAACTCAAGTCAATGTAAAACCATTTTCTTACAGTTTTGTTCATTATTAAAAATAAACTTTAATAGTTTTGTTAAGTATGGTTTAAATTCAATTTAATTTTTCCTCTTCCCTTTCACCAGTTAATAAAAACTAAGAAAAATGTTACTCTTAAAATATTTCTTTCACAAAAAAAAATTCTTTTGAAAAACGAAAAATAATTTTTATACATTTACATAATTGAAGCAGTATTATTTTTGGTATGGGTCAAGCTAAGTTTACAACAAATTTGCTTTATTGCAATAAATAGTTGCTTGAAATTTTTTATCATTTTTCATATTAAAAAAAACTAAAAACAATGTGGACAAAAAACACATTGATTCAGAAATACATTGTATTTAATGATTCAACATTTTAAAATCATCTTGATGTGCCTCACTGTTCAGAATCGGCCCTAGTATCTTTCCTCCGCACTTGCACTGGCCGCGCCACCCTCCCTCTCTACGCCTGGACCCCCCCTTTCCCCCCCCCCCTTCACAAACATGTTTTCTGAGCCGTCCGTGACGACTCCACCTCAGCACACAGCGCCAGCGCCGCTCCCAAATTTTGGTCGGTACGTGTTGGAACTTGCCCTCGTGCTCCCCTTCTGGAAGCACCCGGAACATGCCTTTTGTCTGTGTCTGTGTCTGTGTGCTCGCTAACCGGTCGAGGGCCCGCCCGAAAACCGCTCCTCTCCCTATCTCAACCCACACTGCCATCCTACACCCTTCCAACCCTTTTCCTTCCACCCCAACTCCCACCCTTGTCACCCCTGTAACCCCCACACACCCGAGGATAAATGCTGCAAAGCTAAAAAATTTTGCATTGAGCTACTAAAAGGGTTTTCCGGGGACTGGACCCATGGGACTTTTCATCAGTCTCTTGAGGAAGGTCCAGGAGTCTCCGAGGAGTTAACCGTGGCCCACCTGGTCATGGAGCACAATCATCCTCTACCTGGCTCCATCATGGCAGTGCAAACCCGAATAGAGGACCACCAGTGCTGAAGGACTCACGGTCACACTCTGGAACCCAACGGAGTCGCGGGGAAGAAGGCTGAGCTTGAAAGTTTCTTGGCTAAGCATCGGGGTCGATGTAATGCTGCTGGGAGAAACCCACTTGCGCTCCCGCAATAGGGGTTTTCTCGTTAGCAGAGTTTATCCTGCCAATCGTAGTGACCCGACGGGGGATGTGGGGAAGGGGGGGACGGCGGTTCTGGTCCGAAGGGGCCTTGACCACCACGTCGTTTCACTTCCCCCCCCTCCAACACATGGAAGCAACGGCTACCCCAACGGTGACCTCGACTGGCCCAGTGCGTCTCATTTCCATCTACTTTCCCTCCCTACCACCGGTTCGACCAGGCTACGAGGGCTGACTGGAGTGCGCTTCGAGGTACCAACGCCTGTTTTAATCGGGGGTGACTTCAACGCTAAGCACCCTTCATGGGGCCTAGGATTAGTGCGCTCGCGGTGGATTGTTTCCCGCGACGTCATAGAATCTACCCCGGGCCTGGTGGCTGCCGGCCTCCGACCCCTACCCACTTCCCTTTCAATCCCGGCTATCTCCCGGACGCCTAGACTTCGTTGCCCAGAGGGATCAGAAAGGCGGTTTAGTGCTGATTTCTCTAGCTGAGCTAGACTCGGATCACAACCCATTCTCGGAACCTGGGACGCGCGGTGTCCTTTATAAACTCCCCCGAAAAACCCAAACCTAAAGCGCACTGACTGGGACGGGGTTTACAAATGTGTTAGAGAGAGGTTGGGGGACCCACCCCTACCTTTCGAACAGCAGCAGAAATCGATCGTGGCGCGGAGTTCATAACTTCCGCCATCAAGGGGTCGCTCGAAGCTTCGACGCCGAGGAAACCGCCCCTAAGAGGGCGCCACAGGCTTCTTTGCCCGATTCTATCCTCAGGCACGTCCGGGAGAAAAAATCGGCTGAGAAAGCTTGGCAAATCTCGAGGGACCCGGTAAAACAAGGCCAACTGGAGCCGCAAAGTCCATGGGGTTCGGGAGATGGTCCGAGAATACCGGAACAGTGTCTGGGAAGGACAAGATTGAGAGCCTGTGCGTACAGGACAGGTCCTTGTGGCAAATGACGAGGAACTTGAATGTGGGTCTCCGCACCAAAGGCCACCAATGTGAGTCGCAACGGCGGGGCCAACTCCGACCAGGAGGGGGCCGATGCTCTCGCTGAAAACTTATAGGCGCAATTTGTACCGACTGACAACCCTCGACCCGGTGCACGTTGCGCACATGGCGCAGGTCATCAGTGCGGTCTCGTACAACCCTTGGATGAACCCGAACCCACAGAGTGACAGAAATGTCACGGCTGATAGCCGCTCTAAGACAAAACAAGGCCCCCGGGATCCGACGGTATCAGTAACGCGGTCCTCAGAAAGCTCCCCTTGGAGGCGATTAATTTCCCCTTGTGGAATTATTCAACGCCGTCCCGTTCCTGAGTCACTTCCCCGAGCTCTGGAAGCATGCCAACGTCCTCTGCTTCCACAAACCGGGTAAAGACCCGGCCCTAGCTTCGTCCTACCGACCGATAAGCTTGCTCGACTGTCGGGCAAGTTGTTTCGAGAGACTAATACTGACGAAAACTGACCTGACAGTTCGCGAGGAGGGCATTTTGTGATCGAGCAGTTCGGCTTTCGGGTGGGGACACGCTACGTCTCATCAACTTGTCCGGCTCGTGGAGCAGGTTACGAGGAACTTCAACATCAACGGGATGACTGGTGCTGTCTTTCTTAAACGTGGCAAAGGCCTTCGACCGTGTTTGGCACGAGGGTCTCCTTTTCAAACTCCTCTCCCTGAACCTGCCCTTCTACCTAGTTAAGGTTGTTCAATCTTATCTTTCCCATCGCAACCTTTTCCACACTACCTTTGGGAACGCCAACCTCCCAAGTCAGAAGCATCCGGGCTGGAGTACCACAGGGTTCCATGGTGGGCCCGCTGCTCTTCATCTCATGTGAACGACATACCAAAATCCTCAGGCACCGATTGGCTCTGTATGCGGACGACACGTCTATATAGCGGAGTCGTGGCGAGGGCAGCTTGGGAGAGGCGACTCCAGACGACACCTGACGCAGTTGGAGGGTTGGCTGACTACCGGGAGGACAAGTATTAACGTGGAGAAAGACACTGGGGATGCTCTTCACTAGAAAAAAAAGTACTACACCCGGCCCCCACTCCAGCTGTTCGGAGAACAGATCAGATGGGCGGACAGTGTTAAGTACCTGGGACTTACCTGGACAAAAAAAAACTGACCGGAGACGACACTGCAACGAAAGACTCAACAAGGCGAGGCAAAGGCTGGGGAGTCCTAGGCCCACTGCTTAACAGGCGTAGCGCCCTGTCTACAAGAACGGTCTAAAACTGCCGTACAAGCAGCCTTGCTCAGGGCTGATCCTCGACTATGCGTGTACCGCTTGGGGTCACCTGGCGGACACGTATATAGGAGGATGCAGGTGTTCCAGAGCGTATGTCTGAGGATAAATTGTTGGGCGCACCTTGGTATGTCCGGAATGAACTTCATCGTGACCTTGAATGCCTATCATCAAGGACCACTCCGGAAAGGGCGCAGTCCTTCTACCCCCAGACTTCCCGGTGCCACCAATCCTCTTATCCAAGAGTTTGGGAACTACGTCATCGACCCTGGGGGGTTTGTCATCTACGACCCAAAAAGGCCCTGCTGGGATAAGTGAGATGTGTCAACTGTAGTTTGGGAGGCTCTCCCCACCCCCCCATAGATAGTGTCTCCCGCGCGTAACTCTAAAAAACCCTTATTTGGTTTCTCAATTTCTTACCCCCCTTTATACCCCCAATATTACAAATTTTAAATGTAATCCTCTGTTTCTTTGTTCCAGAATCTTGCAAACGCAACAACCCGTTTTTTTAATTTTTGCGAACCACACGGTGTGCCCAAATTTGGGTTCGGTACGTGTTGGAACTTGCTCTCGTGCCCCCCTTCTAGAAGCATTGGAGCATGCCTTTTGGGTCGCCGTTAGGCTTTTGCCCGACATAGAACATCTGAACTTGACAGTTATGCCACGCCAGGTTGTCTATGAAAAGGGCTGATTTGTTGTTTGAGTACCGATTTCATTGTCATGACTCTTAACCTCGCGAATGAACTTGTTTACCTGATGAAATGGAACAGATGAAATAAAGCCTGCAGAATACAAACAGTGTGTGGTTTTAAAAGCCCGACGCAGGACATTTCTACCTTGACCAGATGCCAACTGGGCCGCCTGTGAAAGGGCTAATTTGTGTTAGAGATACGGAGCCCACTATCGTGACTCCTGGCCTCTTGAATAAATTGATACCTTGTACAAACAATTGTATAATTAATTGACACTGTGAGTAAAGGGTTGGTGATAGTGAACGATCGCGCTGGGCCCTCGGATTTGGGGAGGAAATTTTCTTTTGTTGGGATGTGGGAAGGTGTGTATAAGGTATGATATGATATTATGTTGTTGTTCACGAGTCGATTTCCGGGGAGGAGGATCGAAAGGTTTTAACTTGACTGTAGGGAATAAGGTTTTTGGCGCGGATGGTTACATATCCATTTCCCCATCTGGGGCCGTCAGTGGCGCCAGCGTTATTCTCTGGCTAGAAGGTTGACCTAGGCGGTTATCCCAGTGGATTCCGGTGTTGGCAAAGGTTATAAAGAGTTTCTTGTTGGGGTAGGATTTTCTTTCTTGGGATTAGGAGTGAAGTGGATACATTTCCATTCCCCATCTGGGCTGTCAGTGCGCCAGCTTTATTCTCGGGCTAGAAGGTTGACCTAGGCGGTTATCCCATGGCGCCCCGGCCGTGACTAAGGTTGTGATGGCATGAAATGATCGACCTTGTGAATTCAGGTCTGGGGTTTTGGAGCAAGGATGGGATAGTTGGGTGGTGGGTTTCGTCGATCCCGTTGGTCTGGCTTTAGTCGATTGTCAATTTGGTTAATTACTAAATTAATTTTGTTTTTTTTTCCTAAATCATGGGTATCGGGGGTTGTGTTTTTTTTATTTTTATTTTTTTATTTTTTTTTTTTTTTTTTTTTTTTTTCCAAGATTTAATAGACAATGAGTTAGTCATAATAATGCTCTCCTAGGGCCCCGTGGTCTCTTGTAGCGTCTGGTCTCAGCAGGGTCGTAACGTCCTAGTTCCCGTACAATGTCGTTAGTGTGTGGTCTGCCTGTTCGTAGAGTTTTATATTTCCTTTCCCTGTATAGGCCCATGGAGGGGTCTGCAATTTGTCATTTCATGAAGGTGTGTTGTTCTAGTTCGCCAGGGTGCTCCAGTGATGGTTCTGAGTATCTTGTTTTGTGGGGTTTTTGTAGTCTATCTGTGAGGTGTTTGGCTCCGTAGCTCCATACTGCCAGTTGTACAGTAAATCGGTTGTATCATGGATTTGTATAAGACAGTTTTTGTATGAATGTTTAGTTCCCTTCCTTTGAATAGAGCGTACAATTGTACATATCTCCCAGTGGCTTTTTTTCTTGTGTTCTCTATGTGACTTCTCCATTTTTAGTTTTCGAGTCTATTGTAGGGGCCTAAATATTTTGTATCTTTTTTAACAGGTATTTCTGTGTCGAATAAAGGGTGATTGTGCTGGGGAGTTGTTTTTGCGTCCTCGGCTAATAATCAAAACTGCTGATTTTTGGGGTTAACTTTTATCCTCCAAGTCTGAACCAAATTTGTAGTTCAACTAGGTACCTCTCCCATTTTTAAGCTGGCCAAAATTATTTTTTATATATGGTGTAGGCCATGGTTCGCTGCAAAGAGTCGTACTTTTACTTGTGGATTGGTAGAATGTCTGAAATATATGCTATAAAGGGTGGTGCTAGTGCAGATCCCTGGGCACCCCAGCCCTTAATTCGTGTATGGGTGATTTTTTTCCGTCCATGACTACCTGAAACTTCCTTCGAGCAAGGTAACTGGCGAAAAAGTGGATGATCCATTGTGGTAGTTGAATTTAATTAGTTTTTGAATTAGTCCTATGTGCCAAACTCTGTCGAATGCTTTTCAACGTCTAAAAATTGCTACGGTGTTTTTTTTTTTCTTCAAATCTTTTTGTGGCCGGGCCTCAATTAAATTTAGTACGGGGTGAATATCGAGTGATTTTTTCCTGAAACCGAATTGGATTTTTGGGATGAATCTCATTTTTTTCGCTAAATTTGTCTATCCTTTTAAAAACTAGTTTTTCAAATAGTTTGCTCATAGTGGGGAGGAGACAAATAGGCCTTCTGTTCTGAGGGAACTTGGGTCCTTTCCTGGGTTTTGGAAGAGTAAATTTCTGTCGCCAGTTTCCATACGTCTGGGAAGTGACAGAGTGTAATAGAGCGTTGAATATTGTCATAGCGTGAGTATTGCCCTCGGTGGTAGTTTCTGTAGTGTTTCGTTTGATAGTCTGTCGTGGGGCCCGGCGCTTAATTTTTTGGGAGTTGTTTTCATTGTGTAGTTTGTTCATCTAGTGTTATAGGTCCACCCTGACACTATTGGTCTAAATAGGTATTCCCAAATGATCCTGTGCGTCCCTGACGAAGTCTGCGTCTCTCTGTTTTGGTTTGGTGTAAACTTTTTCTCCAGAGTCCCCGGCTATGGCCTCCGCTTTCTCTGACTTGTATAGGCCATGCCGTGCTCCCCGTGTATAGCGGGTACCGGGCCGTTGTTGGCTGATGATTTAAAGCTGTTTTGTGACTTTCCAGACTTTACTGGGTCCATGGCAGCGTCAGTTTTAAAGTATGTGTTTTCCCGTTTTGCATTTAATAGTTTTTACTGTCCGTCTTACTTGGCAGTGAGTCTATTGTAGGCTGTTCTGTGTTTGTGGTTCTGTATGTTTGCCAGTTCTCATCCTTGCCTCTCGTTTCTGGGCGAGCAGAAAGTCTAGGGCTGGGTTTGGCGTCTCAAGTCATGTTTTTCCTGTTCTAATTGCGGGTGTTTTGTTTTGTAGGGTTCCTGTACTGTGCTGGTAAAGATTGGAGTGTAGTGTCGCTTCTTCAGTGGGCGTGATGTTATGTTTTCTGGGACTGTTTTTGTCTAGTGTTTTTTTGAACCCTTCCCAGTTAGTAGTATTTTTAGTTTTTTAATGTTTTTTTTATCTGTATTTTCTGTGTTTGTTGTGATCTCGCACACTATAGGGTTGTGGTCCGAGTCTAGTTCTTTAAGAACTGAGAGCTCTTCCGGGGTCACCCCTATATTGTTCAAGACCACGTCTATTACATCTGGCCTCTGTAGTGGGTTTGAGGGGTAAAATGTCGGTTCGCCAGGGGCCCCACTAAACCCTGTATCCCTTAGTGTCTGCGTGATCGTTAGTATGCTCCATTCCCAAATTGTGTCAGTCGCTATTCCATTCAAGTGTTTGTTGCTATTCCATGTCCCCTGCTTAGAATACTTATCGAAGTTTGTAAGTTCGTCTAGGTCGCTCTGTAGTATTGTCTTGGTCGGTGGGTTTATATATGGCCGCGAAAAGGATACCTCCGTTCTTTGTATATACTTTTATTTCTGTTGCTTCTAATTTTTGTAAGGTTTGAAAAATATGTTGGTAGTGGGGAATAATTGTCTTTGATGAATATTGCTGTTCCCCCGTCCCCGCTTCTTCCGGGTCTATCTGTTTTATATAGATGGTAAACCAAAAAGTTAAGTCTCTTGTTTTTTGGGTTTAGATGGGTTTTCGTTGATTAGTCCTATATCTATTCCATATGTTTTAAAAAGTTCTTCTAGTTCAATGAGCCTGCGTCAGTATCCCGTTCGCGTTCCATATAAAAACGCGTAGAATGTCCTTGGTCCGCGTCTTGTCTTGTCTAGTCATCCTGAAATTTACAAAGTAGTCAGTCACTCCCTCTATCATGATAAAAAATTTCTCTGTTGAGTCTGTTGTTTTGTCTGAGCCTATTGAGATAAGGTTTGAAATGTGTAATATCTTCATTTGTTTTTAAATCTTTGAGTAGCCTAATTAAGTATTTTAATGTCAGAACCGGTTGAACCGGCTTCTTGTTGTGGGGGGCCTTGTTTTGTTTTGCCTGTACTGCCTAGGCTTAGGATCGGTGGATCTTGGCCGCCTCAGGGACGGGGGGTTTGCCACGGGTCTCTGCCGCATTGGTGGGAAGCTCTGTGTGTTGGAGGGTGGGGGCATGTCCGGTCAAAGTTGTGTTCTGTGTGTTATCTTTGGTAGTTGTGCCGTCTTCTTCTTTTCTAGTAATCTAAGTACAACCGGGCACTTGCTGTAATTCGCCGTGTGGCTTCCCAAAGAGTTTTTACGCATCGGGCAGGAGTGGTGGCGCTTTTTTTGGGGGAGTCTTTGGTGATTTTGCTGTTTTAAGCACTTTTACACCCGGGGTTGTTCTGGCAGTTATTCTTTTTATGGCCGTATCTTTGGCACTTGTGGCATTGTAACGACTGTGTTGAGTGGTGGTATGTAAGGGTTCAATCCTAACTCTGGTATGGGTTAATTTGACTTTACTTGGAAAGTAGGGAGAAGTGTTTTCGGTCTGAGTCGTGTTGTCCGCAGCCGACTTTCCCGGAGAATTGTCTCACGCAGTCACTGGGAATCCCATGTCTTTAAGTTCTGCCCCTAGGTCACTGGTAGCCATGTTGGGAGGGAGCCCCTTGACTATAACTTTAACTGGTTTGCCCTCGGTAGCGTGTAAGTGTGAAACTCCTGTTTTAGGTCCTTCAGTAAGTGTTGTATTTGGTCGTAGTCCTGCTTGTTGGTGGTGTGAATTTTAGTCCGTTGTGATGTACTGATTTTAATGTCCCCTCCTATCTCTTTTGCTACCTTGGCTATCTGAGAGTAGTTTGTTGTTCCTAGCGTCACTATTGGTGGGTAGTGTGTCTTGCGTGTGGTGGTTGTGTAGGCAGCTGTTTGTCAGTGTTCTGGTCGAGTGATGAGGGAGTATTGTTTTTTGGCCCCTTTTTAGGCGTCGAACTTTTTCGTCAAACTCTGTTGGTGTCTTTTTTGTCTGGGGTTGCTTGTGAGGTTTTTGAATTTCCTTTTCCGTCCTAGTTTTGTCGGCCATCGTGAAAGTTCCCTTTTCCGTCATGTCGGCTTTCCATGTCTGAATTGTCTGTAAGGAGTAGTCCATGTCCGTGTCCCTTTTGTTTGGTTTCTCGGTCTGGTGTCGTCGGGGGCGGCCATTTCGCTCAAACCCTGAAAAGGCTGGATAGTGGGCCCAAGTGGGAAGGGTTTTAAAATACCCTCCCTGTGCAGTGCGGGAGGATCTGTGATGTTGTCTGGTGTCCCGGAAGACGTGCGCCGACTGCGAGGTATTGTTTCGCAGCCGGTCTCGATTTACGGCCTACTGTGGCTTTTTGTTGGCACCGTTAGGTATCCACCACAGAAATTAACCACCGAAACGTCCCTTCCGAGTTTAGTCCCAGTGTGGTGTTCGGGTTAAACCTGTCTCCTACACAATCTGCTCACGTTTTGCCTTAAAAATGGCAGTTGCGGTTTTGCCTTGAAAAAGGCAGCTCAATCAAAAACCCTGGTGGCTCGAATCTCCCGAGAACGGTCCCTTGCCTTTTGTCTGTTGTCTATGCTCGCTATTGTCTCGCGTGATGGACACTGTCTCTAACGTTTTTTCTCGCACCAATAGGAAGTCCCTGTTTTCCCCACTGGTCAAGGCCAGGCAGCAGTAGAGGGTATATAACAAACGGTGATTTCTGGAGCTGGTTTTAGTGAACTTCAATTCGGCTTCAACAATAAGCACTCCACCGCCCACCCAATAGTTAATCCTAGTAGAAGACGCCACTCTGGCTTTCGAAGAAAAACAGTATTTAATAAACAATATTTCTAGATATAGAGAAGGCTTTCGATAAAGTTGGGCATATCGGGCCCACCCACAAAACAATCATACTCGACTTCCCCCCATGGTTCATTCACACAATCGCCAGCTTCCCCCTTTGTCTGAGAACATTCAAGGTAACTAAAGGAGGGTAAAATGTCCCCATCCAAAACCCAACAGGGCGGGAGTCCCCCAAAGGGTTCCACGCTAATCACCACACCATACAACATTACGTTTCAGACATACCCTCCCGACCCTAGAGTCAAAGTTAGTTAATTTGCAGACGACACCATGGTTTAACGCGCAAAACAGAAACATAAACTTCTCAAGTCTAAAGGGAATTCAAAGATACTTGGCAACACTACAGGAATGGTTCACTAAATGGGAATTAAAGTAAATCCAGACAAGTCAGCACACTGGTAATATCTAAAAGTCTTCAAAACCCACCAGCCTCCTTTCATAAATATTTAATACAGAAATAACCAATACAGACAGCATAAAATATCTAGGCAAAAAACAATAGATAAGAGATTAACTTGAGAAAGCACAAGAACAAACAAACTCAAAAGCGCTAGGGAGATTCGTGCAACCTTATCCACTGCTAAAAAGGTAACCAGCTAACAGAACACACCAAACTAATTATCCCACAAAATCAATCATTCAGCCGATCATAGTATACAACTGCGTAGCCTGGAGCTACGCGTCAGCAACTTTTTCAAAAAAAACTACAAACAAATCAAAACAAAATACTCAGAACTATAACCGGACAAACCGCTACACCAAATAGATGATCTACACACCATGACAAAGAGCAGACTTTACAAGAAATATACAGGACAGAAACAAGAAGTTTTTCGAACAAAGCGACACGCACAAAAACACAATCATAAGATCACTAGGACGCTACGACCCAGAAGACAAACCCGGAAATATAAAAAACCTAGACTGGCATAGTGACAAACAAAAAAAAAAAATTAAAAAACAAAGTATTATTAAAAATATATAAAACAAAAAAAAAAAAAAAAAAAATCATTAAAAAACAAAAAATTTATTAAAAATATATGTATAAAAAAAATAATCACATTAGTTTTAGTTTAAACATCACTAGTTTCTTAGTTAATCACCACTAGTTATAAGCATATAATATTAAAATAAAAAAAAGTCACTATCCAAGATGCCCGGTGGGACAACGGACTACCTGCTCGAAGGCGCACGGTACAACTTTCATGCACAATCGCTCATTTCACGCCATTACTCCCTTATCACGGCCGGACGCCACTGGGATAACCATCTAGGTTGTCTACTAGCCAGAGGATAATACTGGTGTCGGGGGCGGCCCCAATGGTGAATGGAAATGTATCCACCTCACTCCAAATCCCAAGAAAAAAATTCCTTCCCCAACAAGTAATTCTTTATCACCTTAGCCACCGCCGACTTTCCCCTGGAATAACCGACTAGGTCAACCTTCTAGCCAAGAATAAAAGCTGGCGCCACTGTCGGCCCCAGATGGGAATGGAAATGTAACCATCCCTCTTCAAACCAACTCCTAAAACAGTTAAAACCCCACAAACCCATTCCCGAAATCCCCATTACACCCCTCACTCACAAATCGATCATTCCAAATAAGCCAACCTTCCTCATCCTAAAAAAAAGAAAATCCTTCCAAACCCTCTTACCACAGCGAGATCATTCACAATCACCACTATTTTTCACTCAAAGGGTAAATAATTTATAAAATTTGTATTTTTTTGCAGCATCATTCAACGGTTTCCCCCTATTCATGTTTTTCACCCTCATACCATGAGGAATAAGGGCTAGCGACTGCTGCCTGTAACTCACAAAACAAATCAGCCCTTTCACAGACAACCTGGCTTGGCATAACTGTCAAGGCAGATGTTCTGCGTCGGGCAACAGCCGTACGGCGCTGGTTGAGTGGTGACCCAACCCTGGCGAACCACCGTTACGAAAGACAATAATAAATCGTCATTATTTTTGGAAAGAGCATTTTCATCATCACTCCCTATCCTTCCACAACCATCCCCGGACCTCCCACCGCGACTCCGTGTTGCCGGGACTGTTCCCCTGCCTCTCACCACGACTCCGTGTTGCCGGGACAGTTCCTTTACCTCCCACCGCGACTCATGTTGCCGGACAGTTCCTCACCTCCCACCGCGACTCACGTTGCCGTACAGCTCCCTCACCTCCCACCGCGACTTCGTGTTGCCGGGGTTCTGCCCTATCACCCTCCAACCTTTATCGACCCTTCCGACGGTGACCTCACGGATGGGATACACCCGCCGCGCCGGCAAGGCCCACCGACAGAAAGACCCCTAAAGAAGACGGCGACAACGAAACAATACTCCACCCGTGACCCATCTTCTACATCCTGACCGCCACCACCAGACCCCCGAACGCCAACACTCCGCTCCAGCATCTTCAAGAGTCCCTGCACCCGAGTTAGCCAACTCCTCCCCTCGTCTTCCCCTCTCAACAACCATCCGACCCCCACCTACTCCGATTTCCCCCTTCAGACCTGAGGGTTACCATCTGCACGCCCTGGCCACCCCAGAACCCGCCTATGTTTTTCTCCTCCATCTCCCTTCCCTACCACCATCCACTGGACCCGCGAGATCGACGCCTGGAAATCAATGTCACCCGGAGACTGGACTTCGCCTGGACAAAACCATTACCGCGAAGTACCAGTGAAGGGATAACAATCTTATACCAGGTCAATATATTAAAATGGCTTTTAACATACAGGAAGTCCATAAGTATCACCTTACAGTTTGAACATAATTTAATTTTTTAAATATTATGCTCGTTTACAAAAATGAATAATTGTGTTTTTCACTTAATTTGTTTATGGGCTATATCATTTACACAAAAATAAAGTGCTCTAAACAACAAAACTTTTAGAAAATATATGTTAATGAACTACGTATTTAGAGAGTGCTCCAATAGCAGCCTTGCATTTTCACTTAGCCGTTATTCACATAATACACAATAATACTCCAAGAGGCTATTTTAAGAAATAATTTATAGTAAACACCAAACATTCCAATAAAAAATAAAATGTTTTCGTGATTTTAGGGCATCTAAATTTTATATGGTTAGATCACACCCAAAAGAAATATTCACCAGAAAAGAAAATTTGTGAAATTTCACCCCAAACCCAAATAAAGATTGGTTTTATTTTTTAGCCAAAGAATAAAATTTTTAAGATTTACAGCTTAAAATTCTCTGTGAAAATGGGTTTTTTTCATAGAAAATTACTATTTTTTTTCCCACATCCTGGACTCCAATCAAAAAAATGATGGTCTTTTCAAAGTCGTTCAGTAATTTCCCTAGTTTTATTACCGGGAAACAGCTATAAAATTATATAAAGATACTAAAACATCATTTTTTTTAAAATCTAGTGAAAAATTTTTAAAAATTTAATTTGGCTTGCATTAAACAATACTTACAATATGGGAAAAAAAATAGAAAAAAAACATTGTTATTTTATACATAGGGGGGGAAACTTTATTTTGTTAGGGGGGGGGGCAAAGACAAAAAGGGTTTTTAGGAATTTCTACCTATCCCCCTTTTAAATGCTACAAAATTTTATTTTCCATAAGCTAATTATTGTGGTCCTCTTTTGTACAATTTTTATAATCGTACTCTCTTAACACTATCATGCGGGTACAGACAGGGAAAACCTGAAAATCAAGGAATTTTTGGATGATAGGGAAAAACAGGGAAAATTTTAAATAAAAAAAAGAAAGTCAGGGAAATTTAAAAAAAATCCATTAATTTCGCAAACCAAACACTAAAACAAAATTAAAGCCTAAATAAAATAACTTTTAATTTTTTAAAAAAACTGATAAGACGGTTATATTTTGTAGATACAAACTTATTTTTTAAAAGTGGGCAATAATAAATAAAACAAGTCATCATCCACCATTAAAACGGGGGAAAAAATAGTCGGGGAAAAAGTCAGGGAATTTGTAAAATATGTTTTGTAGCCACCCTTAACTATTTATAATACTGCTCCACCCGAGATTTTTTTAAATTTGGATACTCCCAGAGGCTATTTAAGTAGTACCAAGAATTTTTTTGTACCAGTGTCACTACATGGCAGACCGCAGAGACATTTTTAAGAACATTGATGAGATAGCAATAAACAAACAAAATGATGCTGTTTCTGTGGTGAGCGGGTAATCAAACACGGAAGGCCAGTCATAATAAATAATTAAAATAACAAAAAGGAAAGAAAATCACGTTTTTGAACTAACATATTCCTATGGGGCTTGAACTTGAGTCACTATTAACGTTTTAACCGGACCACAGAAGTATGTAGAGTTTTTAAAGCGGAACTCCATAAAAAATAATTGGTACCCCTGAGCTGGACTCTATTTGATTAGATCCTCACCATTATTTTTTTTTAATTTGGAATTCCCCAGAAGCTATTTAGAGTGTTATTCGCCTGATTTTTTTAAATTAGATGCCTATAGAATATATATAAGTGGTCTTCTTCCAACAAATTTTTAAATTGTATACCCTTATAAGGTATTGAGAGTGGTCTCGCCCAATACATTTTTGAAAAATTGAATGCTTCTAAAAGTTAACTGGAGTGGCCTCCTACAGATATTTCTTTAAACCAAATTCCTCTAGGAGACTTCGAGTGATATTTGCATTGAATGTTTGGAAAATGCTACTAGAAGCTTTTTGGAGTGATTCTTCCCAAAACAAATTTTTGGAAATGCAATTCCTATATAAGTTTATTTGAAATTTTATATAAGGTAATTTAAGCTTAATATTAAAACTTCAGAAAGTTTCAGGAGGGTTTTGAACCCCTCTGCGCCTCGCTACGTCCATAGTTTGTTAGTAATGAACTATTTGAACATATGTGTGAAACAGCAATGCTGCAAGAGAGGTACCCTTCAATTTAAAGCAGCTCATTAACATACTTTTCATAAAGTTTTTATTTCAGCACACTTTCATGTGTGAATGATATATCTTAGATCCAAATTAGACCATAACATAATTAATTTAATATATCTATAGAAAAGTATTAATTGTATGAAATTATCAAAGGTGTTTTTTTAAGAGTATTTAAACTATTGTAAGTATATGATTTAATGCAAACCAAAATTGAAATTTTAAAATTTTGCGTTATAGATTTCAAATGAATTGGTATTTGTTTCAAAACCACACTCATCTTTTTGTAGCATAGGCACCAACATCTAATGTATATATTGGGAAAAAGTAGCAAGTGTTTTGCATGAAGAAATTTTGGGAAAAAAAATCCTAATTTCACCTAAAAGTAACAAAGAAGCCATATTGATAATAGAAAACAAAGCGTATAAACCAACTATGTGGTGCAAGGTTTTGCATCAGACACTTTTATCTTTCACACTCAGGATTTCTCAACTCATGGAGAAACTGCAACGGTACTATTCACATTAATAACAAATAGGCTTCCATTTTTAATCTTTTATTTATATTAAAAATTTGCATCCCATTTTATTTTGGGGTAAAATATATTATACTTGTTGTTGTAAATCCCAGATGCAACTAAATTTGTATAAATATTGATAATAATACACTTTTTGAATGTTTGTAATCAAAAATTGTTTATATAAAGCTATTTGTATCTAAATGAATTTTATTATTATTTTAAAGAGGGTGTTCACGGCTTTTACCATCTGCCTAAACAAACCTAACCAAAATTTTTCAGAGAATTGTAGCTTGATGGGCCTATAAAAAAAATTTGAATGTGCTGTGTGAGGTAAGTCCAGCAGAATCTGAGGCTAACAAAAATAAAATAGCTCGTTCTCTCTTTTGGTTAATCACTCAACAGCCAAAAACATAATCCAAACTTAAACTAAAAGTTATTAGGGTGTGTTGGATTTTGCAACTTTCAAATCTAAATATGAGGAATGCTAAAAAGTTGTGGCTATCATTGGGGAGTTCTAAAGATATGTTTGGCTGAGGTATGGGCTAATGCTAAGACAACCAAGTGGTGCAGGCGTAAGAAACTACCCAGCAACTATTTTTCAAAGGACATTTATCTTAAAATGCATAAAAATTGGTGATTAGTAAATAGTTATTTTGTAGATTCCATTGTAAACGCACGAATTACAATCTTAAATAAGTTCCAAAACTACTGTGAGGACAAAAACATATCTCATGGTAGAGGAAAGATAGATGTCAAAGAGGCTTTCACTGTGAAACTTGATACACTTTTAGACATCCTAGATTTCAAGTGTAAATTGGACTGCCCTGCAGATGCTGTTGCAAAAATGGAGCTTTCATTAAAGGTCAGAGAGACAAGACAGGTTTTATTGGACCACATCAAATTGGCTTGTTAAATATCCCTGAGCACATCAGACAAGTCAAAACACAGAAGGCAGCAAGATGAGAGAAGACTTTATGAATATAAACAGTGAAGTAATCAGTGTGTGTCAATTTTCACATATGAAGAAAATGAACCAATAGCTGATTCTCAAGATGAAAAGGTATTAAGTTATAAAGCAACACTACACACTGAATATGCCTTCCACTTGAAATAAAAAGGCCAACACAATACACTAGAAATACTTAATGTTATTCAGAGAATCAGATATGGTGTTGGCCTATGTGTCATAGCATCACCACTGCTGCCTTTAATTATACTGTATTTATCACTGACAAGACAAGAGACGTTAGTTTATCACGATAAAGTCAAGCCCAAGAAAAATTTTATGAAATCCTTTAATCAGGAATTTGATGATTTTTGTAAGAAGGGTGAAATGGACTGCATCTTCTCTGATGGCCATCAAAATATAACTAAAGTTTTGTTGCATGCAGACAATTCTGATCAGTACTTTCCCAACATCATCAAAGACGAGCAATATCCAATTTGCAGTGGTGCAGGTGGCAAACAACAGCTCTAGAGAAAGGCTTTAAAGAAAAAAAAAGAAATTTGCTGCAGTTATTTCTGATAATTCTGTAGATTTCATAAAGAAGAAGGGCATTAATAAAAACCTTTAGGCCATTGAAGGTGATTCTACAAATGTTAACACTGGTCATGAGGGTGGTGTAATGCATTGGTAAAAGGTCATGCTTTTCCGTAAGCTGGTTGGTTTGTGCCTTCCACACCAACAAGCTACCCCTAGTGATACTTGATTACAGCATTGATGGACGGGAAGACCTTGCTGTATCCAAATAGTCTACTTATGCGGCGACGCCTTGACTCGCTGGCGCCGGGGGTGCCCCAGATGGGGAATGGAAATGTATCCACCTCACTTCCAATCCCAAGAAAAGAAAATCCTACCCCAACAAGAAACTCTTTATAACCTTTGCCACCGCCGGACTCCACTGGGATAACCGCCTAGGTCAAACTATCTACCAGAGAATAACGCTGGCACCACTGTCGGCCCAGATGGGGAATGGATATGTAACCATCCGCGCCAAACCTATTCCCTACAGTCAAGTTAAACCTTTCGATCCTCCTCCCGGAAATCGACTCATGAAACAACAACATATATCATCATCATACCTTATACACACCTTCCCACATCCCAACAAAAGAAAATCCTCCCCAAATCCCGAGACCCAGCGCGATCGCTCACTATCTCCAACTTCACTCACAGTGTACAAGGTATTAAAATCATTCAAGAGGCCATGATCACGATAGTGACTCCGTACTCTAACACAAATATAGCCCTTTCACAGGCGGCCTAGCTTGGCATCAGAGTCAAGGTAGAAATGTCCTGCGTCGGGCTACAAAAACCACACACCTGTAGTATTCTGCAGGCTCATTTCATCTGTTCCATTTCATCAGGTAAACAAGTTTTTCGGAGGTTAAGTGTCATGACAATGACCCTACTCAAAAAACAAATCAGCCCTTTTATAACAACCGGCGGCAACAACTGTC
>JBCFYV010004979.1:0-18002 GCA_039000515.1 Timema cristinae
TTCCCTCTCTTTAGTAGTAGTAGATGTGTATATACTATGGTCAGATTGTGAGGGAACGAAACCCAATTGCTTAGTTTCAAGTCCAACCTTTTAAAACATTTCTTACCAGCTTGTCTCAAGACATCAACTGCTCTTTTAAGTAGGCATACTTTGTCCTTATCTGATTTTCGAAGCTTTTCTAGGGTCTTCTTAGCTTTGATAAATGTAGAATTGTCTTTGTTGTGGCTTTCTTCCATCATTATGACACATAAAAATGTTTATAGTTTGTATCGTTTTTGCATTAAAATTCTTTCTTCAAGTTCACCATTGAGGAAGGTAATCGAAATATCCATTTGAGTAATTCTCATGTCTTGATTAAGTGCCACTCCAAGAAGAACTCTAATTGAGCTCAGTTTTGCGACAGGAGCATAGGTTTCAACAAAGTCAATTCCGGGCACTGAGCAAAACATTTTGCAACAAGACGAGCTTTCCTTTTCTTTAATTCCCTTTGGCTTTATATTTATATTTTAATACCATTCTGCTACCTACCACATCGTCACCTTATTCTAGATCTACAATGTCCCAAGTTTAATTTTTAAGTTTGATTTTATTTCCATTTTCATAGCTTTTTGTCATGCTTATCCATCACTTCCTACTAATGCATCTTTAACATCACAATAGACTGATACATCTTAATCTGACATCCAAATTGTAAATTTCCTGTTACGTTTAGACCTAGAGTGTATTTGATCTTCATCTGGATCTTGCGCTTCTTGGTCTGAGATGTCTACAAGGTCTTGAAATTGAACAGTTGGAGATGGAAGAGTTATTTCATCAATAAGGCCAAGGCCAAGGCCAAGGCCAAGGCCAAGGCCAAGGCCAAGGCCAAGGCTAAGGCTAATGCTAATGCTAATGCTAATGCTAGGCCTAAGGCTAAGGCTAAGGCTAAGGCTAATGCTAATGCTAATGCTAGGGCTAAGGCTAAGGCTAATGCTAATGCTAATGCTAATGCTAATGCTAGGCCTAAGGCTAATGCTAGGCCTAAGGCTAAGGCTAAGGCTAAGGCTAAGGCTAAGGCTAAGGCTAATGCTAATGCTAATGCTAGGCCTAAGGCTAAGGCTAAGGCTAAGGCTAATGCTAATGCTAATGCTAGGGCTAAGGCTAAGGCTAATGCTAAGGCTAATGCTAATGCTAATGCTAGGGCTAATGCTAATGCTAGGCCTAAGGCTAAGGCTAAGGCTAAGGCTAAAGTCTAAGCAATATTCACCCACGTCTCACCCACTTAATAAACTTCTCTCACCAATCTCCTACCCACTTTCTTCACCCACCTCCCTCACCAACCTCCCACCCAACTCTCAAACACCTTCCACCCACTACTAACACCCCTCCCACCCACTCCCCACCCACATCCCACATACCTCTCAACCAACTACCATGCAAATTCTAACCACCTTTCACCCACCTCTCAGCTACCCATCAAAAACTTCCCAACAAGCTCCCGCCCACCTTCTACCCACTCTCCACCCACCTACCAACCACCTTCCACCCACCTCTTACCTCCCATCCATATCCCATATACCTCACACCCACTTTCGACCCATCACCCATCCACGTTCCACCGACTTCCCTCCTATCTCTCACCCACCCCTCACACACTTCCAATCCATCAACCTTCCACCTCCCAACCGCCTCCCATTCATCTCCTGTCAGCCTCTTAGCCACCTCTCAATCAACTACCACCCAACTCCCACCCGCATTTCACCGACCTCCCAACCACATTATACAGACCTCCAAACCACTATCCACCCACCTTTAACCCACCTCTCTTTCACTCCCCATTCCTTCCCCACCCAATTCCAAAACACTATTAACCAACCTCCCACCCACTTCAACCTCATTTCCGACGCTCTCCCCACCAACCTCCCACCCACTTATCCCCCACCTCCCACCCTCTTACCACCAACTACCCCCCACAATAGCACACACATGACCTCTCACCTTCCTTTCAACAACCTCCCAACTAATTTTCATCCACCTCTCACCCACTTACAAACTCCCACCCACCTCCAACCCCCACCCACTTCCGAAACATGGCCCAACCACCTCCCACCCACTTACCATCCAGCTCCCACACACCTCCAAACCACATTCCAACCACCTCCCACGCACTCCCAACTTACATCCTAATCCCCTCCCAACCACCTATAACCCACCTATCAACTACCTCCCACCAACTTCCCACCCACATCTCAACCACCTTCCAACCACCTCTCACCCACTTAATTCACACCTCCAACCAAACTCTCCCCACTCACAACCACCTACCACACAATATTCACCCACCTCTCATCCATTTCTAAACTACCTCTAACTCACATTCATCCCACGTCCCACCCACCTCCAACCAACCTCCAACTCACATATCAACCACCTCCCACAGAGCTCCCATCCAGCTCCCACACACTTTCAAAGTAGATCCCAACCACCTCCAACCCAACTTTCACCCATCTCTCCTCCACATCTCACCAACCTTCCACCCAACTTATTTCGATATTATGTTTTGTTATGAGATTTGTTATTCTGCTGGTTTATTTGCAACCCCCCTTTCCTATACTAGGGTGAGGATGACTGGAAAATCAGGCGAAATGGCCTAATTTTAATAACATTTCTTTATTTGTCATAAACAATGAAAAGGTACACATTATAGAAATCAACAAAACATAGAGCGTGAAGCGCGTCTTCCTTCCTAACGAGAAATAGTTCCATTTAGATGGCGGAGACCATAACTCAACAATGCAACAATGCACGACGAACATAATTAAACATATCAGACAATAATCCTAACTAACTTATACCAAAGTCTATGGTCCTAGGTTCGAAGAACATCCAATCCAAAAAGGGTGGTCTTTAAAGTCTATGATATTCAAAAGTCCCGCGTAACACATAGGCGTTAAGCGCTCACAACCCCCAACTAATATCATAACGTTATACAATAATAACGACCAATAGTGGACCAAGTCTCAATCTATCCTATTAGTGTCCTGTCTCCTAATACAATGTAATCTACCCGGACGACAGCTAATCCTAAGCGTACTAATAAATAAATGCTAAGTAAGCCCAAGACGCGGGTTTTACTCTGCGTATTCAATAGTATGTAAATATACCAACAAAGCCAATAGGCGCAATAAATAGGGCTGGAGCCCAAAAAGACGGCAGAAAGGCGACAAAATTTTGACAACAGCGAGAAGCGCATGCCGTAGTAAGTTTACATATTTAAACTAAGATTTGTGTGCAGAACAATAATTTAGAAAGTTTTCCCCCCATTACGCCGAAATATAATTTAGATACAGACAATAATGATAATCCCCTGCCCTACGTCGTTGTTCTCACCTCGATAAGCTGGTGGTCTAATAAGTGACCATAGACCACCAGCGCACCACTATATATACAAAGTTAAAGTTGACAGAGAGGGGGAGGGACGCGAGGAGAGGGAAGGAAGGAGAAGCGAGAGACGGGTCGAGTGACGTGTGGAATCGTCTCGAAGCTTGACGTGGCCGGAAGAAACAACTATCTTCCTTTATTTCTCGCCAGTCTCGGGTTTGACGCTAGGTGGCGCCTTTCGATCGGGTGGTTGTTTGGAGTAAGCAGGTCGGTGCTCGTGCCGCGTGTTGCAGCTCGTCTTGGAGGTTCGGTGAGTGACCCCCATTCGATTAAGCCATAACTCGCAAGTTGTTAAATCTGTCTTGTAACTTGTTACATATTTGCCTATGTGATTGGAGTTGATCCATTTAGGTTGGATAAGGTTATCAGGAATATTTGTGAGATTAGATTCTCTGGTAGATTGAGATTTTTTAAGAATTGTTTATATAACTAAATGTGATATCAATTGGCTAATGCTATTTATTTATTTAATTCAGCTCAGATTTAAAATTTTCTCAGACAACGGGATTTAGATTAGTCTATAAATGAGCCTATTGAAAGTTGCCACTTTGTTAGATTAGGAATATTTAGAGTTTGGTATAATAGCGTCGGTCTGGGTTGGTTTTACATAGATTTTATATTAAAATTTGTGATTTATATTGTTCATGATTTGTAGATCCGAGTGGTTGATGCTGTTGTTTTGTTCATATTCATTAGTGAAACTTAGTTTGGGATGGATATTGTTTAAAACAGAGGTCCCTAATTATTTTTGTTGGATGTCCGCTTTAAAAACTCGGCAAAACTTTAACATTGGCTCAAGTTCAAGCCCTATGGATCCATACTATTTCAAAAACGTGATTTCTTTCCTTTTTGTTATTTATTATTGCCAGCCTTCCATGTATACTACCCGCCCACCACTAAAATAGCATCATTTCTTCTGGTGGTCCGCCATTTGGTGACCACTGGTATAGAATATCAATTTTATTTGGGAAAGAATCATTAAGAATTTTGTCGTAAATGAAGACAATGCCACCAACATATCTACAGTATAATTAACTCATTATGAAGAGGCTGGGATGATAATCATTTTAGGGTCGACCTCAGGGTCTCGGGTAAATTATTCACCTCAAGACCAGATGTTCGAGGGTTTAAACCCAGCTGAGGTCGATTGATTTTTCTTGAGTAATAAAAAACCGCAGTACAACTTCCTTTGGAGGGGAAGTAAGTCTGTTGGTCCCATGTTGATTGTAAAATGAAAAATAACCCTGGAATGTATGTGTAAATACTTTTCGCGGCAAAATTGTTAGACCCTTTCACTCTCACTCAGAGAAATTCTCGTGTTCTGATTATAAAATATTGGTTCAAAAAGTTTATGTAAACTACCTTAAATAAATAAATAATAATTTTAAATACACGGTTTTACGTAAATAATTCAGACACTATACAAGAAATGAGGAAAACAATGGCATGACCCTCTTTTTGAGAATATATAATTTATTGTTAAATTGAAAATAATTTTGATTGAATATCGTTTCAAGTAACTTGGTGATTTGAATTATGTCTTCATTAAAGAAATTATTGTTTTTTAATGTATTTTTGAAATAATGATGTTTTGATAATGGGTACATTAGTGTATACATTATTATTGTCTAGTAACATAAACTTGGATTGTGAACCAAGGGATAAGTTTTTGAATTTATTTGTTAGATCACAGGAACCTTTAATGTTGTATAAGTTTGTAAATTGCTCTGTAATATTTTAAGTTAATTTTTTGACTATTTTATAAGCTGGAGCGTTTTATAGTTAACTAGAGGAGTTATTGGAATGTTTGGTTTATGTATTATAGTTAAAGATGTGAAGATAGGTGCCTAGGATTAATATTAAGTATGACGTTGTCCTTAGGATAAATTATTAAAGATGTTAATATTTTCTTTTAATTATCATTTATTATATTTTGTATTTGGATCGGTTTTCAATTTAACGATATTATTATGTATGAAATTGACCAAAGTTTTAGAAATACAATCATCATTGTTGACTTTGATATTACGGTACCTTTGCCGGCTTTGACGTTGATTATTTTACTGCCAAGAAATGTATTCTTTAGTTGTTGGAGGGTGGAACGTTCATATATGAATTTGTTTTGTTAGAATGGTTCTGGATGATTTTTGAAGTTGGTTGGATACTAAGTATCGTCTTTGATCTTTTTTGTCAAGATCCATATGTTAATATGTTGGATGGCATATTCACGGTTTATGATAAATGAGTGTATTTTGTTTATAATAGAGGATGTGTGGCAGTTGAATTTATAACATTCAAGTATTAAGTTTTCACTACCTAGGTCGACCTCTCATAACAGCGTCCTGATTGGCCGATACTGGTCAAGTGACCACGCCTCCTGCTCTTTGATTGGCTCTTATTTTCCCCCCACCCCTGCCCTACTTTCCTCTGATTGGCTGAGCCCTCTCCCTCCTTCCCCCTCCTTCCCCCTCCAGCCGTCCAACCACGTACATGTTGGTGAATAATTATCGTTAATTGATTATTGTTAATTAGGAGTGTTGGAGTTTTTTATTCACGGCGGCCTTGTTGGTTCTTGCTTAATTGGTGAATAATTATTGTTAATTGATTATTGTTAATTAGGAGTGTCACGGTGGCCTTGTTGGTTCTTGTTTAATTGGTTGGAGTTAGGCGTTCCTCGCGCCATGGCTGCTGAGACCCTTCTCTATCAAAGGTAGGATGGGGGGTGTCGGAGTTTTTATTCATGGCTGCCGTGCTGGTGGTCTATCGAGCTTCAGTCGTGTAATGCCAACTTTCTCCTTCACTCCACTGTTGGTTTTCCTCCCTCCCCCTCCTACAGGCTGCAAACCACCTACAGGTTGATTCATGCTTAGAGACGTGTTGAGACAAGAATAGCAGGTGTGTTCAACCCTTTCCCCTCCTGGCACCAGGTTGGTGGGCAGACTAGTCAGGACAAGAATATATCGTGACCTCAACAACCTGGGGTTTTTTTCCATTGCGTGTTATGTCGCAACTCTAGCTGGCATATGCACAATCAGGGGCCACTGAATCCTCGGTTAGGGGCCGCTATCCCGGTACAAAAGTCAACTAAAATGGTTTGTTCGGTATCGTCTTTCACAACGCACGGATGTGTGTATCCGTCATGGACAGGACAACCTGTTTTTTTCCTATGACGTAATCATTGCGTGTTGCCACATGCACAATCAGGGGCCACCGAATCCTCAGTTAGGGGCCGCTATCCCGGTACAAAAGTCTACTAAAATTGTTTGTTCGGTATCGTCATTCACAACGCACGGATGTGTGTATCCGTCATGGACAGTACAACCTGTTTTTTTTCCCATTGCGTGTTATGTCGCAACCCTGGCACCAGGTTGGCGGGTCGTCAAGACAAGTTGAGACAAGAATAGTCATTGCCCCCGGGCAACGGTTTTTTCCCTGGTTCGACAAGACGAGTTGAGACAAGAATATATATTGAGGTCATCGGGGCGTCAGGTTGGCGGGCAGACAATCAGGACAGGAATATATCGTGTGACGTCGAACGAGGGAGGGAGGGTATAAAGAGGGGCCTCACTTGGTTGTCTAGAGCCGGGTAAGATGGACAAGTTACAGCAGCTGGTAAATATTGGCGACGCGGTGCAGACCGTCAAATTGTGTAATCTAGCCGTTGATCAAAAGTACTCGGTGGATAAACTAAAAGCAGTCAATACAAAGTTCGGGAGACGTCTAATAGCCTATCTAGACGGCGAGTTTTGTGTATTTTAACCTGCCGGTTTGTACTCTAACAGATGAAGACGTGTGTGAGTTAAATAAAGAAAAACTGGTATTTACCTGCGCCGGAGTAAAACCCGGTTCACCTACCATTGTAACTTTGAACGCGTTTAAGCGGCGATGCAGTTACCAACGGGCGCGGTGCGGTTAGTACAGAACGTTCACCATGCTTAGAACAGACTATATTAATTTAATGTTTGTTGGTCATACGATTGAGGGCGTGCCTATATGACGGGGGAGAATGTTCCCAGTGTGGGGTGAGTGATAGACAGGTAATTTACAAAATAGAGGAGCGAGGTTATATCGAGCTTTTGCGACTCGACCTGTCACACGATAAGAGCGATGGAAGTACTACCCTATGAGAGAATCGAAGCGACATACATGTGTGATATGACGTGCGCCGTTTACAACTTCCGCAAGGGGTATGTGGTAGCTGTGTTGCCACGACCACCACCGCCGCCCTTCCAACCGCCGCACCACACGACGCCGCCGTCGCCGCCCCCCGAGACACAGGCGAACACGGCCCCAGAGTCACAGGCGTACCCAGCCTCAGAGATCCCACCACCAGAGTCGTCTGTCTACCGGTCAGTAGTCACCTGCGTCAGATTCACTGGCGTATCCACAGTCAGAGTCGTCTGTCTACCAGTCACCTACGTGCCCGCCATCACCGTAGGTAAAGTCCGAAGAACCTGTAAATCTCGAGGATTTAACAATTTACAGAAATTATTCAAACGTTAAAATTATAGGTGAAACGCCCGCCGACTACATACTCAGCCTGGGCAGTTTCGGTAACGTTTTCCTTTTCAAAGTCAATATATTATTTGGATTGTAAGCGCTTTAAATCTAAAGCACGCTGTATGATATATCTTGGAGGACAAAGTGTTATGTTTAAAAGTGAATTAATAAACTAGACGTACTCTGCTGCTGTCATCGGAGCTAGCGGTGACATTTTGAAAAAAAAAGTTAAGAGTTTGTGAGTGTTTATTTCTTTTGCTGCATCTCCAATTGACATTATGCCGTTTAAATGCCACGGATCCTACGCAAAGCTCTCCAATCTTATTCGCCACAAAAGTCATCAAAATATTGCTCACCAGGATACCTGTTGGGACGAGAAGGTATTATGCAGTGCGTTAGACCTGATCGAGAAAGAGGAATACAATCGTGTCAAGTGCTTAAACGAACTTGAGAAAAACAAAGTTATAACGTTGTGCTATCGGAAGAGCCGGAACCTAATGTTATTGTGCTTGAGTTTGTTGGAAGAGTAAGATTGCCAGGTAAAAACTGTGGAGACATTGTCAATATACACTCTAGCGCCTCTCAAAGTGTCTTGAATTATTTTGGAGGTGACTCCTTCTCATTTTCTAGATGGTAGATGCTTTTATATGTATTGGTCTAAAGACCTAAATAATATTGCTGCTTGTTGTGAATGTTTTAAATTAACCAATCGTTGATTGTCAATAAAAAACTAACAATAAAATTAACTCCTACTCATTTTCTAGCTGGTAGACGTCTTTTATATGTATTGGTCAAAAGACCTATTGCTGCTTGTTATGAATGTTTTAAATTAATCAATTGCCGATCGTCAATAAAATAAGTTGGTTGGAGAATCAAAGACCTGAAGGAGGCGGCAGCATTGTTGCCACCCAAAGAGCCTGTAAACTGCCCAATTGTCTGTATGATAATTTGAGCGTCATATTTTTTTAAATCCTGAGGGCGTATGCTATATTGTTTGAGCCTGAGCTTATAAGCTATATGAGCTTGTATTTATAGGATAGGAGGGTGGTGTGTGTGTAGACGTTAAAACACAAGCATAACAGTTTTATAATATTTATTCCCAAAATACTTCGCTTATGAGGATCTTGAAATTATTTTAAATTAATAGGTTGTTAAGTTTAAATATTACACTATACATCTTAAACAAAACAGAAATTTAATGGCAGCAAAAGAATATTTAACTTTTACAAACTAAAAAATATTTAAGTTTTACAAAAAAAACACAAGTAATACACTTATGAGGATTTTGAAATGATTTTAAATTAATATGTTGTTACGTTTTAAATATGAAACTATACACACTGGCATGGTATATAACATTTACACAAAACAAATTAGTTACTTAAACACTGACAATCAATTTAATGACGGCAAAAAATATGTTGATATAATAATATATTTACTTTAACGCAACGAGAAATTTAATGTTAGAAATTTTTTTTTATATAATATATTTATTATATTTGTAATTAATATAAAATGGAGGATTAAAATAAATTTGATGGCGTACTGTTTTACTTATTATATATCAAGGGTCGAATAACGGGATAGCAGCTTTCTCATCACCGCGTCTATATCGATATCCGAATCACTATTTTCAACTGGAGAGTTTGTAATTAATATTGGCGAGGGGGATGCAAGGTTTATTGTAGGGATAATATCGTTGTTGCTTTTTGCAGATCTTGAAAACGTGGTTCGGACAGGTCGTCTTGCGCTACTCTTGGCAATGCGGCCGGTCCGTACCCCTGAAGGTTGCACGTGTGAAATAGTTTTAGGGGGCCCCGAAGTACCTGGAGACCGCAGGGCCTGAAACGCCGTCGGCCAGTTGTCCGGAGGCCCCCTTAAGTTCTGCATGTCCTGCAGGGAGCCGTCTGGAGAAGCTGGAGGATGTTGTGGAGGAAGCGCTTCCCTGTCCTGAATGTCCATGTCGTACCGGTTCAGGGTGCCTCGGGGATTCGGGTAGAGCGGGGAACATCAGTGCCTGGAGGTAGCTGCTCCCTTGAACGCTGTTGGCGGACAACGTCGACCAGATAGACGACCATAGCCTCCACGAGGTTATCCGCCAGCCTCAAACTTTCCCTACTCTGGGCTAATTCGGCTGCCTGTTGCACCATCGTTAGTCCGTCAGCGCTCCACCAGGATCCCTCTAAGCAATTAAGTTAGGTTTTACTTTGCGGTGTACTGTGTCATTTAAATTTAAATAACTTATAACCTGTTTATTCATTAACGAATGATAAAGTTTATTCGCGTCAATCTATAGCAGAGAGCTATTATAAATACAGACACTAATAAAGCGCGTATTTTAGGTACACATAATAGTTTTTTTTCAACAAACCAGAGACTCCTGATAGAGAAAAAAGTATCCTTCATGAATATATATTTAAAGTGCAGGCAAGAAATTAAACAAGAAGTTCGTATTTTAGGCACACATAACCCTAAATGCTTTATCTTGAAGGGGGGTGGGACGTGACACACATTTAAAAAAAACCTATGGCTTAGGGTCGTCAATTATTGTAAGCACTATGGAAGCACCCCCCTTGGCTGTGGCCTGACAACACACACGGGTCTGATGGGTTGGTTCCTTATGGTAGGAATGGGTCGGTGTGTTTTATGGAGGGTCCAATAGCTTGCTTGCGCCGGCTTACGGATACCGCCATGGCTGCCTAATTGTGTTGGGTTGCGGGCTGTGGGGTTATTAGGGGCAAATGCGCGTTGTTGAGCGGCCCCGCTGCTATTCAGGCGCGACTCCCATACAGGGGTAAGGGGTCCGAAAAGAAGGATACTCTCTGAGTTGTCCCTTGAAGAGTGGACCAAATCCTCCGTCGTGTAGCCGTGTTCTGTCATAAATAATCAAGACTTTATTTACTATAGGAAGGAGACATTTGATAAATATTATCAATATCTATAAAACGCTAATTTTTTTCTGTTGACGCCAGCAAGGAATATAAATATGTCAATGATAAGTTACTATTACGGTTATTTATAAAGATGATCTATAGGAAAGTTGCTCCATATATGCGCTAGCACTTGGCTCACCATGCCAATGGTCAAACCTAGAGGTCTTAAGCTAAAGAGAAAGTATTGTATACTTGAAAATATATGGGGATAATAGTTTTCTAGTAACTTAGAATCGGTAACAGAGTATATTATGATCTTTTGTGTAGTGTTTCTAAAACACCGTAAATACTTATTATTTAGTTTCACAAAACTGCGTGTTTCTACTGACCTATCACTTACTCTCGAAAAGATAATAAGCGAGAGAAAGTCCCGGTATCATTTATTTATATAAGTAATTGTAGATATATAATATTATAACTTTTTAACTATCAAGAAATGTTCTTGTTTTTTCGCCGAAAAGCGGATAGCTATTATAAATACAAACATTAAGAAAGGGCGGAATTTATTCACGCATAATTGTTTTAACGCGCTGAAATATAAGTATCGTTCATGCTGGCAAGAAATTAGATCCTATTTGTGAAACTAATGGAGATATAATATAAGCTAAATCAATTTAATTTAATTGGTATTCAAAATAATATAAGGATTCTTATTGATATTTTTAATGAACACAATAGATCATTTCTTTATCTTTAATTACGGTGCCGCGTCTTACGCTGTTGCGGGTCAGTAAGCATGAACCGAAGACATAAAAATAGTTTTACACGTTCGCGAATAATAAGTTATTATTACAGTTATTTATTAAAACTGCCCCTAAGAAATATGTTTATATTTATATAAGACCCGCCTCGGTGGCGTAGTTGGCTAACGCGCTTGTCGCTTTGAGCTCGACTGCTGAGGACGGGGGAGATCGAGGTTCAAATCTCGGTCGGGCGTACTGGGGGTGGTTTTTACCACTCTCCCTCCACGCAAATGCGGGTTCACTTCCTCTAATTCAACCTTCCCAATTCCTAACCCATTAGCGTAATTAGTACTTAAAAAAGCTTATAATCCGAACGGGTAGTAAGACGCGGTGCTAAATATTCATATATTATTTATATAAGGTATCCCTAACGTGTATTAATGCATAGCTCCCCATACCAAGGGTCAAACATAGATTCTCTCAACGGTGTCCCTTAGTAAATCTAGTTTATTAAGCTTTAATTCCTTCCTGTAGATATGCGGTAGCTCTAAATAGGCAATTATAAGTTTTAATATTCTACAAATAAGCTAATCAACAACAAAGGTTAGGGAGAAGTTTTATTACGATACCGGCGAATTAAAATAAAGTTTAGCCAAGGGACAGATAGTTTTCTCTATTATCTACCTTCTTGTTTAGAGCAGACACAAATTTAACCATAGCCAAATAAACAGTCAATTTAAAATTAAAAATCAAACACTTTTTAAGCTATGTAACAGAAGGAATTGAAATACCTTGTGTTGATGATGGTGATGCTGAGTTTTCCATCGCCTTGATTAAGCAGCTGCTCAGTAAAACTTATTAATTTCACTGACAAAGAAGAAGGCAGTAGGGGTTGCTTGAAAACTCATCCCTATATATATGAACCAAAATCCCCCTTTCATCTAATATTGACTCGCCCGTGCAAGATTCCGATTTTCCGGAATGTTAGATTCCTGAGAGTACACACCTTTTAAATCAGCTGGGTGCCATTCTTACTTAGTAAAGGGTGGTAAAATTGGCTCTTAAAAGGGTAAAACTCTCTCTTCATGAGTTCAGCGGAGGTCAATTCTGTCATGGTGGAAATTGTAGATCTTGCAACAAACCTTAGCGGGAGTTTTTTAACCCTAAACGAAATCGGTCTTACATGCGTCAAGGGTTGGAAACCTTATATTAACTCACTGTCATGATGTTTTGTGGGGGAGAGCGGATTCCATTGAAAAAACGGTATGTCAGTGGAACTGTCTAGAGTGAAAACCTATATACACGCGAAGCGGTTGGGGTTTTGATCCATAACACGCGCCGTGAATTTAATAAATGTTTAAAGTGGCGCTTATAATTTTCTGCCTTTGTACAGGAATTGAACCCTGGACCATGCGTTTACTATACAGGTCCACGTAGGATAATATCTCATTTTCACCAAACTTTTTTTTTTCAAATATCTATGGTTTTTTTTTCTCAGTTCTAGCTGTAAATAATTTTGCCGTATTTTAATTCTCACTTTTACTAGTTAAGTTATCAATTATAATTTTTTTAAATTTTTAACTTCATAATTAGTAAGATAATTAAATAAATTAAATTTTAAAAATGTTGAACTACATAGCTAAAATCACATCATATTTATTAGTATGAATCTACGTTACACTAATTTTATCTGATTCTTGATGCACGTATAAGCCACTCAATTGTTTTGATAACGCTCGTTAAGACGGGTACCTGCATAACTGCTAATGCACTAGTGTGTTTAACTGAAATCCTAGAGGTCAGGGTTCAATTCTAGATTGAATGCACTAAAGTTTTTTTGTATTCAACGAAGTTTCGCATCCTCTGTCTCTTTCCCTCTTAGGTCGGCGCGTGGTATGTTTCTTAATGATAAATCACGCAGGAATGGCTAATGTGGGTGGGGGTAGGGGTGTTCATGATCTGCAGGTAAACGGCTCTATACCTAAGTATTATCAAATATTTATATTCTCAAGGGAGCATATGTAACTAGTGCAGTTATATTTTGAAATTGAAACTATACCATCCTTATTAAAAATAATTATTAATCTTTATTATCAGCGTGCTGAACATTAATAAAAATGGAACCCGCTTTGTTGGCCACGCGGTCTAAGACTGTACTTCTCAAACTGTTTTTTGTTCACACTCTTTGTCGTGAGTCCTCGCAGCACCTTTGTACAGGAAATGAACCCTGGACCATGCGTTTATCCCGTAAGATAATATCTCATTTTCACCCCCTGTACGGATTTGAACCAGTGTCCCTTTACAACGCGTACATATAGGCTGTGGTGATCTGGTGGTCTAGGGGTAGGGTGTCAGACTTCTGTGCTGGCGGCCGGGGTTCAATCCTCGGTCCCGGCACAGATTTATCTGATTTTCAAACCCTTCCTTCACCTCTGACAAGACATCTTGTGAATGTGGGGAATGCCAGGCCGCCACCGTGGTTCGGATTCCACGTTAAACTGTAGGTCCTTCATTTCATCTCACAATCACCCTACAGAATAGAAAACCTATATACACACGAAGCGGTTGGGGTTTTGTTCCCCAACACGCGCCGTGAATTTAAAGGGGCGATTATAATTTTCTGCCTTTGTACAGGAAATGAACCCTGGACCAGGCGATTCCTATACAGACACTAAAGTTCTGCTTGAATATTTGAACCCGGGACCCTTTATTGGGCAGTTATTTTAAAGACTAAACCAGTATTATCGTTTATGCTGAGGGGGGGAATTGAACAATTTTTTCCAGGCTGTTAACTTAGACCGTTAATAATGGCTGTGAAACATTCGGGCTGGTTTCTCTCTCTAGGTTATAATCGGCCATTGAGAGCGAAGAAAACAAACAAGAGGGAGAGAGCTACACTGTTCAGTCAATAGACAGTATGGGAAAAAAAATATGTTTGTCACAATTGCAACATTTTTTATAAATACTCCAACATGTATGTTTTCTGTTGCAAGGGCTACTTCACTCTGGATAGTTTGGAAACCATAATAAACGACAATCTCATGTTTAACATTAATAATCACTCAACTCTTTGGTTTTTTGTACGTCATTTCGGTCTTTGTAAAGATAAAAAAATCCTTTTTCTCTTATCTAATTAAAAAAAATTATAATTGAATGAAACTACTTTTAATCTTTTTTTATCAACACTAGCATAACGTTGATAATTTCATTTCCTTAAGAACCACTGGTCCAAGGCTTCACTTTCGCACTAGACAAGTCTACTAATGAGGGGGAGAGTTCGGTATTCGAATACCTGTCGCATGTACTTATGGTATTTTTCCCACATGGATTTTACAATCTTCCTTCACGCAAATGCGGTCACACCTCTAAAATTCAGGCTTCCTCATACCTAACACTCTAGTGTAATTATTGCATTAGGTCTTGGCGTGTAGCCCGAGCGGATATCAGAACCTGGTACTATTATTGAAAACGTTGACGAGGGTGAATTTTAAATAAATGTATAGTCTCTCAAACTCATATATTTACTTATTTTCCAAACACCCTGTATTGAACAGCGGGCACTCCACTTGGCGAGTCAGCTTTAAAATCTTACTGTTTACGACACCATAAATCTTCCTCCCTCAAATCATTTATCCCTGTGTGATGGTTAGGGCGGACGAGAACCAATTGTGAATGAGTTTTGGAATGCTTAAAAATACATTTGATTGTCATTCGTCTATTTGGGAGTTGTAAACTATGAATTGCATGAAGTAATATTCGGTCTGTACTCCGAAGTATGTACTGAGGCCAAAATGGCGGATTCGTGATGGACATATCCAAAAAAATAAAATCTACAGCCTTTGAAAGAATTATAATTACTTTGAAGGCTAGTCAGTATAAACCAAGGAGCAAAGATTGGTACAACAACCTTATCCTGTTAGATAATTTGAATATCCGTGTGTTTCAAATACCGATGTAGATATGTTAATTTGAGAATTTACTGACAAAAAATGTTTTGGAACTCTTTGGCATTTATGATTTTGATAAAATGAATAGTTAAGTAGGAGGCATATTCTTAGTAAGTTTTAGTGTTTTTTAAAACGTATTGAAAGCATTTTGTAACTAATAGAGGCGCTTTTCATACTTAATAGAGGAGTTATTTTATTAGGCGTGAACACTTTTCGGCGATTTCAAAACAAAATTAAGATAATTAATATAGGTTTTTTATGCATCTTGGGAAGGTTGATTTAGAGTAAGTTAACCCGCATTTGCGTGGAAAAAAACACCCCCGGTTCACACGTCCGAGATTCGAACATTCTACTATTTGGTCGATTGATGAACACGCTTTTGTTCAACTCAAAATAAAATATTTTGTACTTGCAAGAAATACGCCGTTAAAATGGTGTTTCAACTTTTAGAAATCATAAGGTCCCGGGTTCGATTCACATGTAAGGAGGTCTTTTTGGGAAATTGACAAAGATAATATAGCTGTCCACTTATAATGACTCGAACAAAAAACAGTTACCGATACTTTCCGCGATTTCAAAACAAAATTAAGTTAATTAATACGCGTTTTTTTAAATTCTCTCTAAATAATATTATAATTTATTTTTTCATACTAAACTTGTAGAGCCATTTAGTATACACGTACTTAAACGAAAAAAACATTTTTGTTAGGTTTCCCTCCCTAGTTATTTACAAAGTGTTTGTAAAGGCCTTCAAGGAAGAAAGGCAATAGCACGTTGGGAAGTTTTTATGGCGAGGGCAGTGACTCCCTTTGTTCATGATAGGCTCGCGGGGGGGGGGGGGGGGGGAGACCAGAATTTTCGGATCACCTTTCAGCTCTGTGGGGTGAATTCCGGAAGTGAAAGCTGACAGGGAAAGGGGTGAGCACACCTGACGTTTGCTATAAAACAGCTCTGAGGTCACGATATATTCTTGTCCTGACTTGTCTGCCCACCAACCTGGTGCCAGGAGGGGAAAGGGTTGAACACACCTGCTATTCTTGTCTCAACACGTCTCTAAGCAAGAATCAACCTGTAGGTGGTTTGCAGCCTGTAGGAGGAGGAGGGGGGAAAACCAACAGCGGAGTGAAGGAGAAAGTTGCCATTACACGACTGAAACTCGATAGAGAAGAGTCTCACCAGCACGGCAGCCATGAATAAAAACTCCGACACCCCCCATCCTACCTTCAATAGAGAAGGGTCTCAGCAGCCATGGCACGAGGAACGCCTAACTCCAACCAATTAAACAAGAACCAACAAGGCCACCGTGACACTCCTAATTAACAATAATCAATTAACGATAATTATTCACCAATTAAGCAAGAACCAACAAGGCCGCCGTGAATAAAAAACTCCAACACTCCTAATTAACAATAATCAACTAACGATAATTATTCACCAACATGTACGTGGTTGGATGGCTGGAGGGGGAGGAGGGGAGGGCTCAGCCAATCAGAGGAAAGTAGGGCAGGGGTGGGGGAAAAATAACAGCCAATCAGAGGAAAGTAAGGCAGGGGTGGGGGAAAATAACAGCCAATCAGAGAGCAGGAGGCGTGGTCAAAGTGACTTGTCTCGGCCAATCAGGACGCTGTTATGAGAGGTCGAACCAGGTAGTGTTTTCCTAGTTGGCAGATCTTTTTTTCACTTTTAATTATGTTTAAGATTCTTGGGCGAAATATATGGGTCTTTTTATGAATTGTTTGTTTTGTAAGTTTCCGTAGTTTGATAAGCTTATTAATTTCGTGTTCAAGCCTAAGATGTTTTTTTGTGTAGGATTTCATTAATTTTGTCTTCAATTTGGATAAAAAGTTTGTTCCTACTACAAGGGTGTAGTGACTATTATTATTATTAATGTTTTGGTTATTTGACTGCTTGTTTCAGTGGTTAATCCCTTAACAAGTACTTACTGATAAGTACTCATTGATACTTCTACCATTCCCTTGGAAAATTAGTTTATCCTACTCTCATAAAAAATCCTGAAGAAAGGGAAAATTTACTCTCAAAACGTCTCTAAGCAAAAATTTAACCTGTAGGTGGGGTTTTTCAGCCTGTTTGGAGGGGGAGGGGGGAAAACCAACACGGAGTGAAGGAAAAGTTTTCCCCTTACACGACTGAAACCGATAAGAAGGTCCCACCAGCACGGCACCATGAAAAAAAAACTCCGACAAACCCCCCCTCCTACCTTCAAAAGAGAAGGGGGTCACAGCCATGGGACGAGGGAACCCCAACTCCAACCAATTAAACAAGAACCAACAAGGCCACCGTGACCCCTCCTTAAATTAAAAATAATCAATTAACGATAATTATTCCCAATTAAGCAAGAACCAACAAGGCCGCCGTGAATAAAAAACTCCAAAACTCCTAATTAACAATAATCAACTAACGATAATTATTCACCAACATGACGTGGTTGGGGTGGGGTGGAGGGGGAGGAGGGGAGGGGCCCCGCCAATCAAGGGAAAATAGGGGAGGGGGGGGGG
>JBCFYV010004980.1:0-17733 GCA_039000515.1 Timema cristinae
GGTTGGTACAGTATAACGCTGATAATTCAAATTTCGACTATCCGAATTGCCAACTAACCTAATGAACGCAACCAAGGGATGTGAGGCTCGGTCTTTGAAGAAAACCCTCCTCAACTCGCTGATTCAATCCACGTGGCCGCTATCCCTGTCCATTGCTATCCAATTGTTTTATGTTTCATCTGTTAATTTGTTGTTAGTACCACAGTTTATAAACACTGCTCTAAATTATACCTTCCCAATCCCCACTACCCCATTAGAGTAATTAGGTGGATAGACCGGGATGTAAGACTTGGTACAAGTAGCTAGATTATTATGATATTCTGTTATAAATAAAATATCCCGAAACTAACCTTCTTCTTCCGTCCGATGAAGCTTGATATCCACAAAGTCACTTCTTAAGTGATCCAATCTACTGCCATTTTCCGACACCACGTAAAGCCATCGTGGCAATATAAATCTCAAAGCGTGATCCCTAAGATACCACTGGATCTTATAGTCCAAGACGTCGTTCAGATCTTCATCCTCACACGGCAAGACCTCTTTCTCTGACATACGCACCAAGGATATGGACTTGCCAAACAGGTGGATTGTCTTAACTTTGATGAGGTTATCGATAAGCTTGAGCATCTTCCCCTGAACGCACTTGTACGACATTAAAAGTTCATCCTCGCTGTGACATTGGTAAAGAGGGTTTGCTTTCTTGAAAGTTTCATTCTGTTCTTTAAAACGACTTGAAAGATCCAATGAGCGATTCTCACTAACACTCGTGTAGCTAACGTTTTCTGAAGGTTTACTCCTCAGATAATACAGGTCAGTGTTTGCTAAAGCTTCATCGTTCTGAACACCAGCAAGGGAAATTATTAAGAGCAAAACAATCTTCAACATAGTGCTTTGAACAAACTTGTTTGATGAATAAAACATTCTGATAAAGTAAGAACCCCTGATAAAATCACCACTGTACTGAAACAATCACATTCACTCGAGTTTCACCAACACTAATCTGACAACTCACCAGATCAAAGAAGACATCGTACAACTATTGTGGAAATTCAAGTAAACCTCCTTATATGTAACGTTGAACAGAAAATTAAAACTAAGAGGGATGCGCGTTTTCGTAATGGGCCACTAAAAAAAAGGTGGGAAATAGCTGAGAGGCAATTAAATATCATTCATAATCATATGTCTGTAATTACTCAGGGCTTCTTTTAGCTCAAGAAATTTAAGTGACATGACATGTTAACACCACATTTTAAAATCGGAGTGACCGTCGCCAAATTGTGTTTTTGATCTATTATATTCCACAATATCTATCTGTTCATAGTAGATCTAGATAGATTAGAAGAATAATTGGTTCGATATATTATCTCAGTCTATAGGTAACTCGTAGGCTAAGGATACTGGGTTCATTTTTCAGCAAAGTCGAGTTTTTTTTTTCTTTCACCATGGAGAATTAAATGTATAGAGACTGTTGCCTTGTCCATTCTTGAGCTTTATCCATTAATACGTTCGCCACTATTGTTATCAACGTTCTATCCGATGCGACTAAAATCGTATTTATGTTGTGGCCCAATGGTTAAGCCAGTTGCTAGGTTAAAAAACATTTATGTTTATCAGAGTCTAGAGTCGAATGTTCAAAGGAAAGGCCTGCCAGTGATAAAATATACTGGATAGACATTCACGTGTTCATACGTCAGGTCATGTTATATGCAGCTGTAATTTTTAATAAATATTCTCAATGCCTACAAAACAGCATTAATAACATTTTAAAAGTGTTCATTGTTGACAGCAACAAACATATTTGCTAATAGAGTACACATATTTATTTATCCCTTGTCTACGAACCAGAGTAGAGTTAGTCGATGGAACATCCCTATCGACACTCATGTCAATCCCGACTCGTGCTCACCAGGTAAACGTAGCTTGTAATCAGGAGAGGCACAGGTCATAAGACACGTAAGCTATGAAGGAATGGACCACTGACAAACATATAATTTAATACCCCACACAAATTATGGGAAAAACACTTCGTGACAACAAAAAGTCCATATGGGAATCGGGACAAAGAGTCCATATTCAAGACCCCACACTACTATGACGATGTTTTGATTGCCTCACAACAAGTAGTACATTTTACAAAAAGGTCAGGCACAGTCTTTCATAGTTTTTATCGCCAATGGCACAATTTAAGCCTACCAGTGTATTCCGAAATCCCTTGAAAGCTGCCCGATCACTGATTGGTTGACTTTTGGGGAACGTAGGGAAAGTTTGTCATAATCCGTGTGTTTGCTGCAGTGATTATTAATATTCTTCTACTTCCATCACATCTTAATACTTGTTCAGGTTATACGCAGATAATTATTCTAATTGAGTATAGCCGAGTAAGGTATATTTAGTTAAAATGTACCCGCATTTTCATAGGGGGATAGGAAACTATTTATGAACAAACAGCTTTAGTACTTTCGTCAAAGATTCAAACCCTAACCTACCTGTCAACAGCAAAACCAGACTAAAAGAGCCGACATTTAATCCACGCGCCCACAGGTGTATAATTTATGGATCTGTTTTTTTTACAGACTTTGGTTTATCTCGGTTGTCGGTAAAAAACATTAAATTCATCTAAATGCATACTTTTTCCACAACATTAAAATGCGTGGCAGTAGAATCGGGGTTCAAGAATTTAGAGCCCATCTTACGACCGGTTAGCCGGTATATTAGAAATAAGACGAAGCTCGAATCAGAAACTAATCGAATTTTGGTTTTCTGCATTCTGCATTCATTTTACAACAGTAACAAGGAGAACAGTTTGATTGTTTATTTAACATTAAATAATTTATAACATTTCAGTTCTATTGCATTTTTTAGAGTATAGTAAAACGTTTTCACTAGTTTTATTTCCACTAGTTTCTAAAGTAGAATAAAGAGAAATAGCAGAACGATGCAACATTGTGTTAACAACATATAGTATGATATTTGTAATAAGAACAGTAGAAGTTAGTTACTAAAATAATTTTAATGTATTCATACATAAAGTTATGCTATCTGCATCTGTAACTTTTGATAGATACTGTCAATATCTATAAAATAACATAATTAATTTAGTAAAATTTTATCAATGTTGGTCACAACAAAATATGTTTGAATTTCCTCTACTGTTCTTCCAACCAAAATCAGGGTATACTTTGAGGTATAAATGGGGGCGAGACGAGCTATTTTTTTAAGTTGTGTTTTAAGAAAGTTGTTATTTTTGATCAAATTTTAAAATTAAATTGTATAATAGTTCAATGTTAATAATTACATAACAATCCTTAAAAATAAACTGTTTTATTAAAAAAACATTAGAACTCTAGAAGGAAACTGTTGTTTTCTAAAATCGAGGCATATCCCTATACATCTTTTGAAATTTGAAATTTTGGGCACATTATTGATGTTTAAGACTGTGGGAGCTATTGTTGAAAGGATTCGCTGCACGTTTTAAATAATACATAAAAACTTGTTTTCATAGAAAGCCCATTATATTTGAAACACAATCATGTGGCTACAATGGCGCAAATAAAAATATTAAAACTATGTTTATTCTCAGAAATTTAATTAGTGATGTAAAGATAAATTATACAGTAATCGGTAAGAAAGCATTATTGCAAGCTTTTGATAATGTTTTGATTAATACATCAAAATTAATCAACCTCTATGATGCCAAATTTTAGTGACTTTAATTCAATATCGGTAGTCTCCTTTCGATGATAATCTGGGTTTAGATTATGCTATTTTTTAGATTAGTTGTATGGGCTAGAATCTTTGACAATGTTCATATAATAGAATATTAATGAACATTAGCATAAGCCGCCTCACTGGTATAGGTAGCTAACGTGCTAGTTTCGTGTTGAACTAGACTGCTGAGGACGGGAAGATCGAGGTTCAAATCTCGCTTGGGTGAATTGGGGGTTATCCTAAATGGTTCTCCATTCTCCCTCTACGCAAATGCGGGTTCACTTCCTCTATATTCAACCCTCCCAATTCCAAATAAATTAGTGTAATTAGTACTTAAGCGTATAATCCGAACGGGTAGTAAGATGCGGTGCTAAATAATAAATAAATAAAGAACATTATTATAGAGTGTTTTTTTTTCTTCTTGCACATATTTTAAGGGTAAAAAGTTGCTGTTCACTTTTATGCTATGAGCTCAATATAGTTAAATAATAAATTTATGGAAAAAATAATCAATCGTTTGGGCTGTGAAAAAATATGTATTCATATAAACAAAATATCAAGAACAGATTTTTCTAGAACGAGGCACATAAAAAGTACATTTTCGTTAAAATGTGACTAAATAATTTGGTATTATACATTTTCTATCTATACTTGGTGGATTTGATTTAAGTGAAAGGTTGTGTTAACGTATAATTTGATAGAAAGCTTCATTTGAATGAATAAATATTCACGATTGTTCATGTGAACTATTACATTACCACGAACGTTTGGGCGGCACAAACAACTACAGTGTTGCCACGAATTACACAACAATTCTATGGGTGAGGGTTTGAATACCTATAGTATATAACTATAATAGTTGATAAAATATTTACAGATACAGCACAAAACAACCTCGGACGCGTAAATAAGAGTCTAGTAGACAACTACATGGAGATTGAGGTCATTCAAATTCAAATTGCTGGGTTAAAATTATAAAAGACCATCGTGTGGGCTCGACGAATCACCTCTCCCACCTCAGGATTGTTAGGGTTGAAAAAAAAAATGTATTACTATACACCTCTAAATTATCCGATACCTTGACTCAGTCGGCAGAGTGTCTGCCTACTGCACCAAGGGTTCCTGATTCGATTCCCGGCATGGCCGAAAATGTATCATTGGTGAAACGTGGGTTTACCCTTTCACGGTGATAAATTAACAGCCGGGGACTGGATGCTGTGCTTTTCCTAGTCTTAAGTTAGATTATAAGTCATATGCAGCTACGACAGGCCAAGCAAGCCGGTAGTGGAAAATAAATGGATTGAATAATAACCTAACCCAGGCCATAAACTTGAAACAGTAATGGATGTAAAAACACCTCAGAGGTAAATAAGCCTAAAATGCTGTTCTATCCGTGAATTTGCCTATGTCTACGTGTGATGTTATTTTATTTTCAAATGAGTGCTATCTTTCTCATTTTATCTGAATTAGGGAAGGTTCGATTACGCATCATGGGCCTTGGAACATTTATGAATGTGTTATTAGCTATAATGCAGATGTAAGGGACACGAGTTAATTTTTTAGAAGCTTTTATAAAAAAAAACTTAATTTGAACATAACATTTACGATAACGTAACCAGTGATATTTGAAACGTTCCAGCAAGCTGGCCTATGACGGACGCACTACATTTATGTTTTAAACCTTCTAGTTTGCTTGTGAATTGATTAATTTAGACACATCTCTAAAATAATGATAGAAAATGCACATTAAAAAACATTATTTTCAATCAATTAACAACATGAACAACGCCAAATAACCGTTCTCATCTAGCCTGGTTTGTGGGTGAAAACAAGGTCCGGGCTTGAATCCCATCGAAAGTGATTTATCTTAAATAGTTTCCTATTCTTCACGTACGCAAATGCGAGTGCATTTTCCCTCAATTTTGTATTCCTCATATCTAACCTTTTAGTGTAATTAAATTATGATATACTAGATGGGTATTAAGACTCAGCGCAGATTTTTTTTTTAATTAAAAAGCTTAGCGATGCCGTTTTGACGTCGCCATGTTTAAAGCTTCTTTACTAGCCTTTGTTTCGAGTCCATTATGATACAATGAGATTTTCTGCAAACTATATCTGGCATGTTCTTTAAACTATAAATTGGCATGTACTGCAAGCTCACAGCTTTGTGCAGTCTGCTGATGAGTTTTTGTGTCATTAACTTCCGTGTCTTTCCGATATTCTCCGAACCAAGTTCTTGCAGAACTCGCGTGTGACTACCCCACTTATTTAAGTTAACACGCTCATGTATAAAAAAAAAATCTTACAAAGTATCCTTTGTCTACATAATGATTATATTTTCCCCAATTGTATCTACTCGTATCAAAAGAAAGTATTGTAATCGTGAAAATTTTGACCTCAAGCTTATGATAAACCATAAGGTTTTATACGTGTTCGAATAATAAAAAGATAAATGATTTTACAATTCTGTCTGTCTCCATGTTCGTCTGTCTGTCCCTGGCCACCGATCTGAAACAGTTTGAATAATTTTGTTCAAACTTTATATCTAGACATCTGGACGATTTTTGATTTTTACCTTAACTATCAAATCAAGGGTAAGTACTTACCAAGCTTACTTATGATTTTTTTTTATCCGAGTTTTTCGAAAAGGGCTCAAAAGATTTCGTTTAAAATGGATATCTAAGAAGTGTTTAACCTCCCAAATAGCATTGTACACAGTACTTGGTTTTGGTTTTCGGGTAGAAATTTGCTAAAAATTAGTTAACTGATAAATGATTTTTGAAAATTCAAAATATTTTAAAAATTGCTTTAGCGATTTTGTTTAAAATGGGTTTTCGAAAGTATTTTACATTATAAATAAAACCGTATTATTTGTATGTTTTTTACAGGTGGTGGTAGGGGGGAATTAATTTAAGGATAGTTTAGAGATTACTAGTTTCTTTAAATTTGAATATTAAAAAATCTAGCTATTTGGTTCAAAATAGGTATTTGTTAAGTTTTTTACACCATAATTATATATATATGTATATATATATATATACATATATATACATATATATATATATGTATATACATACATATATATATATGTATATATATGTATATATATACATACATATATATATGTGTGTGTATATATATACATACAGGGTGTCTGAAAATTCTTGGATACGGACTGTACCACATGATTCTGTGTCCCAAACTAAGTAGAAAATACTCTTTGGTAAAAATACGTTAGGCCTTCAGTTTCCGATAAAAACTACATGGAAGTTCTGAAAACAAAAGAAGAACGAGGTTATGTGGTAGCACTGTGTCTTACATTATGAGTCAGTGTAAGGCATAGGTAAAGTGTCGAGCTCAGCAGTATCAAATAGGCCATGGAGAACATACATGTAGAGTATTGGGACATGGCAATGACCATGGGTGCATCAAACAGTTAAGCCGGACCTGTGGCATGATTGTACGCCGACCGCTATTCCAACAGACGGCACCCAAGTGTAAATGTGCTTCACTGGTTGGAGTTGCATTGCCGGGAAACTGGTCAAATGGAACCAGCATAGCACGTAGATGCAGGACGGCCACGTAATATGGAGACACCGACTATGGAGGATGCTGTACTAACTACTGTCCAACAGGCACCAGCACGCAGCACATGTGGCATTGCGTGGGCTACGAACGTATCAAAGTCGGTTGGCCACCAGGGTCTGCGTGATGAGAACTACCACCCATACCATTACGCCACAACGCAGCATCTGCTGCCAGGTGATCTTCCTCACATTGTCCTGTTCTGCAACAACGCGAGACGGATATATACTGTGGACCGATGAAGCGTGTTTCACATACGATGGTATGACAAACGCTCACAACAACACCTGTGGGCACCTGCTAACCTGAACGTCACTCAAGTTCGTATCTATCAACAGCGATTCAATATCATTGTATGAGCCAGAATTGTTGAGGATACAACTTGTGTGCCCCTATCTGTTACCGGAGTGGCTGAATTCACAGTACTACCGTTTCTTCATAGCCACCATCTTACTTCGCCTGCTTGAGGACGTCCCATTACCTGTGCGCCAGAATATGTGGTTGCAATGGGACGGTTCCCCAGCTTACTATGCAGCAATAGTGCGCCAACTGCTATACGACACCTACCTCCGCAAGTGGATCGGGCGTGGGGGGACTGTGGAATGTCCATCGTGGTCACCAGACCTCATGCCACTAGATTTATTTTTGTGGGGTCACCTAAAATCACTGGTTTATATATATATATAGTTATTCTGAAGAAAAAATCACTTTACTGATGACTGATTTTTGTAAAATTTGAAGTTTTTCGTGAATTATTTTAACAATTTTGTTCAAAATTGGTATTGGACGACTATTTTTTATGATAAATAATAATGTATTTTTAATGCAGTGGCGTGTATTCCATAGACGCAAGGTACGCATTGCTTACCCAGAGCTAAATAGATACATAAATACAATTACCATTAAAAAAAGTTACAGGTTAATGATTGATTTGCTATTGTTTGGTATAGAATGTGCTGCTTGTTCTACATACAAAGCTCAATATGCAACAGATTTTGCTTCTTCCTACTCTTGACTGTGGTCTGTGAGCGAATAGCGCCGCGCCTGCGTAGTACGTTCCTCTAAGCTGTGTGTTCGCGTTCAGTCGGTAACTCTCGGCTGTTATCACCACAGGACCCATAATCGCTTGGTAGCAGACCCTATGTTCCTAAAATGCTACACATTTGGTTATTTCCTTACTATATGTGACCGAAACCACATTAAAATAAAAATTAAATTTATTTGGTGTTTAAAACAATCACCAGTCAATAATGATTATACTTTTAACGTACTAATGTATTGTGTTAGGTTATATGTGTGAGTTGTGTAACGTGGTATTCAGTGTATATGACGTCAAGGTAAGCAATCTTGCTCCTTACGTATCAAACCGTTGAGAAGCATGGATATCCAGTCGAGACCATGCGGATCCACAGATCAACCATAATGTTATTATTATTATTAGCACCACGTCTTACTACCCGTTCGGGTTATACGCACTTACGCTAATGTGTAATGGTAGGGTGATTGTGAGATGAAATGAAGGACCTACAGTTTAACGTGGAATCCGAACCACGGTGGAGACCTGGCATTCCTCACATTCACAAGATGTCTTGTCAGAGGTGAAGGAAGGGTTTGGTAATTAGATAAATCTTTGCCGGGACCGAGGATTGAACCCCGGCCGCCAGCATAGAAGTCTGACACCTTACCCCTAGACCAATCAACCATAATGTGATTGCGTCATAGGTAACACTTTAAAACATAGCTTTCCGACGTGTACTTTCGAGGAGAAAAACAAATAATATAATGTGGTAGACCTACACCTGAACTGAACATTAGTACAAAAATAAAATCATGTTTAAGGCGTTTCAGCTCACATTTGTTCAAAAATAATTAATGGTTGACGGGATGTCCTCATGTACAAAAGTGATACTGTTGGTCTTGTCTTCTTTTTTTCAAATGGCAAGTGTGTTTGGAACAGTACTGGTTACAATGACATGTTCAACATACACAAAGCCATTAAAAAACACAGTTTGTCCCAAAATCATTTACAAGCCATGATTACTGAAAAAACTTTTGGTAAAACTAGAATTGATCTAATGCTCGATTAACAGAAAAAAAATACGGGATTTGCAGCACAATGAACTTGTTAGGAATAATATAGAAATTATGATGCGATTCATTGATGTAGTTTTTTTTTTATCACGGAAAGAACTGGCATTTAGAGGTCATGATGAAATGAGTAAGTCTTTCGATAAAGGTTATTACGTTGAGATAGTGAATTTTTTAAGTGAGTATGATGAAAAATTGAAGAACCATTTAAAACATTCATCTATATTTCCGGGACTATCGATTTTGATTCAAAATTATTTTACCAATGCCCTTTCAAATGTGTTACTGTCTAATATAAAAAAGAGATCAATGAAACCGATTTTGTTTAAATTACACTGGATGAAACAACAGATGTAAATAATTTTTCCCAATTGTCTTCGGTCTGTCGCTATGTTACTCAAGATGGACAGGTACATGAGAGATTTTTGGGTTTTAGAAATATTTCTGATGACAGAACAGCGGAAGCATTATATATCTATGTTGTAAAATTGATACAGGAGTGTGGTTGTGAACAAAAGCTGATTGCACAAAGCTTCGACGGGGCTGCGGTCATGGCTGGACACTTGAATGGATTGCAGTCCAAAGTAAGAGATACATTTCCAAATGCAATTTTTGTACACTGCTTAGCTCACTAGCTGAATCTTGTATTGTCGCAGGGCATGTCCCTTATCAAAGGCTGCGGAATTTTTGTTCTTACTTTGAATGGCCTAGCATAATTTTTTATCAAAATCAAAAAAAAGAACAGGATCTTTGGATGAAGAAATGAAGAAAAGGCTTCCAAGAGTAGCTTCTAGATCAGTTGAAACTGTTTACGAGTACAAGAATAAACTAATTTTGTTGTTTGGCGAGATTACAGATCCAGAGGGAAAATGGGATCAAGAAGCGTACATTGCTGCCCGTAGATTTGAAGTATCGATGCATGATTTCAATTTTCTACTAAATATATTACCTGATATTTTCCCTCTTACTTATAGATTATTTGATATATTGTAAACCATAAATAATGAAATCGGTTATTACATAAACAAAGTAAAGGAATTTCAAGATCAATTTAAAAACAAGCGTGAAGAATTTGAAAGAATCTGGATAAAAACCAACGAAGAGTCAGACGTGAATGAGCCTGAAAAAATGTCCAAGAAATTCTGCCACCTTTGATGTAAAAATATATGGTAAACGCCTATATTGTGAGATTTTGGACACAATTATAATACAGCTAAGTGATAGGTTCAAGAACTTGGACTCATTATGTTTGCTAGAACTTTAAAATGCATGCTATTTTTGGGGTTAGTGCTTTCCCCCGAGTTTTATCACTATTTGGCAGAAATTCTGAAATTAGAAAATCAATACTTTCAGTCCCAAAACGCATCAGCTCCTTACTCCACTCAAAACTCTTTTTTCGAAGTATGTTTTTTCTCTTCCTCACATGTATGAACATCGCCATGACGAAGACAACTGATGACTGACAAAAGTGGAGTGTGCTCTCCCTCAGACTCCAAAATAATGAAGTTGTAGCTACACCTAATTTGTTGTATCTTAACTTTATTCACTTCTAAAGTTGAGCTATAACCACCGATCCGGAAAAATGAAGTTACATCTATAGGGAGTAGTTGTTGCTTCTTTTTATTAACACCAAAGGAAGTTACAACTTTAAAATACCGAAGTGGTAACATCATCAACTTTTTATTCAATTCACTTTATGTTTTACACTTAGGATGGTAATGACCAGTTTGTCATTGATAACTTTACATGTTTTTAACAGAAAATTTTCTTTATTTCCTTTCTTTACTTAATTCTCCTTGGATATTTCCTTGTTTTTCTATCTATCTAAGCCCTGGATTTTAGTAATCAATTTTGCCAGAAATGTGGTCTGTGAGTAATGTGATCTGTGGCATCTGTACCAGAGATATTTAAGCGTGTGCCAAATTGATTTTAGGCTGAGCGTTAGCTGGAGACATAAAATCAGAGATAATTTACATAAGTTTCTTGACTTTCTTCGCGTTACATTTGAAACATGTCACACAATTCTGCCAAACTACTGGAATTTCTACATCTTGTAGGCCGTTTAAAAAAAATTCCCCGAACTGGCTGGGTTTTAAGAAACATCAAAGAACCGGAATGTGTGGCCGGTCACATGTACAGAATGGGTATTCTCACATTTTTATTGGACAGTAAAGATGGTTTAGATAAAGTACGGTGTTTAAAAATGGCACTTGTTCATGACTTGGCAGAATGCATTGTTGGTGATATCACCCCATTTTGCGGTGTGGTCCAATCTGAGAAACACCGGCGTGAAACTGAAGCTATGAAAAACATCGCTGGACTAGCTGGGAATGCAGGCGAAGAGTTGTTTGACTTATATAAAGAGTATGAAAGTCAAGTTACTCCTGAGGCCAAGGTAGTGAAAGAACTTGACAGGTTTGACATGGTTCTCCAGGCATTCGAATATGAAAAAGAACAACAATGCCCCCATAAATTACAAGAGTTCTTTGATTCTACAGAAGGGAAGTTCACCCACCCATTTTAAGTACTTTGGTAGATGAACTGAGTAAACAAAGAAAGGAATATGAAGAAATCGGTTTAGAAGAAACAAGTAATTTATCAACTTTTAGCACTTAAATAATTTAACTGGCTTGTGACTTTTTTTTTATCAATATAGTTTTAATTATAATGCACACTTTAAAGTCTAGACTTATGTTGGCCGATCTTGTCTAGTACTTTATGTTCTTTAAAGTCTCCATCCATCCTAAACTTTGACTGTATTATACCTACTGGGTTTTTGTTCAAAATTCAAGTCATTTAAGGACTGTAATAGTAAAAGGCCTTCATAATTGTATATACAGATATTTCAGAATATGTAATTCAGGCTGTATCCGAGTAGTCTATTATGCGCTGTCACTTTGATACATATCATTAAGAGCTGCATTGGAAATCACGTGATCAAGTGTAGATCTGGCCGAATAGTCGCAAAGGATGAATCCCTCTCACATCCCTGGATCAAATGATGGAAGCCACACATTGTCGAAACAGCTTTGTTCGGGTTTGGTGCGGAGTTTGGCCAGCGACTGTTCTATTATTATCTTAATTGACTCAGTTTTGTTTTCACATAATTTTGTTACATAGACTTTCCTTATCCATAGTTTCTACTTATAGCGTACAGTGATACTTAAATAATCTTGTTGGAGAATTGTAAAACTTTTAATTTCACTTTATAACAACTTATTTCATATGTAGCCTACAATAATGATTATAAAAACAACAATTTTAATTATATAGTAACGTTAATCAATCACTTCAACCAATTCAGTTATAACAACATTAATGAGAACTTGGTAGCAGTGGCATCGTCAGAAACCTTGTATAGGAAGGAGTAGATAGGGAAGGAACTATTTCTTTATATTTTAACTCTAGCTTAATCTACACTCCAGTGGTAAAAAATATTTATAATGTAAGTTAATTTATGACTGCCACTGGAAATATGTTTGTTTTGCAACCATCATTAATTAAACCCTATAGAAGAAAAACAGAGTAGTAGGGGAAACCCTTGTACCTAGAGCCACCTTTAATAACCAGGGTTGTGGAGTCGATACACCAAGCATTCGACTCCTTTACTTTTCTTTTGTCTGATTCAGACACGTTCATACATGACTAATGTATATTAATTAGTAATAACAAATTGTCTGTCAGTAAAATGATCCATTAGGCCTAAATTATTTCATGGGAGCTTCTTTGGCATTGTGAATTTATATTTAAATACATTTGTCAATTAAAATTACAAATTTTGGTCCTAAATAATAAAAAAAAGTATAAAATATATTCCAAGTTTTTATTTTTGAGTTTGAGTCGGTACATTTTTATCGACTCCACCTAAAATTGCTTCAGACTCCATAGCCCTGTTAATAGGCTTAATACTGAAAAAAGTAGGCCTAAAGTAAATTTTATTTCTACGCTATGGTAATGTTACTCAAAATGTTTGCCCATTAACACTCAATTTTGGTGGAAATTCAAGCTTTTTTTTACCACAAAGGTAATAAGCAATAACTATACTTTAACTAATCACTGTGGTCAATCTACTTAATTTTGAGGTAAATTGCTCACCCCAGGTCCCGATGTTTGTAGGTTCAAACACAACTGGGGTCACCAAAATTTTTAGAACGATATGAATCTGTAACATAACTTATTTTGGAGGGAAACTATAGCCGTCAGTCCCATGTCAATTATACTGAACAACCCTGGAAGGTATGTCAAAATATTTTCCCTGCAAAATTGGAAGGCCCTTTCACTCTCACTTTTAGAAATTCAGTCGATTCAGAAAGTGTATGTTAAATACCTCAAATATTAAAAAAAAAAAATACCAATCACTATAAACACTACAGTTTGTAGTATATAATACAATATTAAACATTTAATTTTGTTTATTGAGTTTGTACTATCAATCTCGCAAAAAATGGCCTATGCTTGTAGGCCTACCTGTAGCCACTTAATTGCCTTGTTCCTAGGGCCATGGCCTTATGTACACTAAATATTATTTTCATAGTAGTATTTTATTTAATTATTTGTTACACGGTTTTTTATTAATACACACTTTAGCAATGTATGCTGGATTTGTGTGTTAAACTAAAACATAGTTCCCTTTTAGATGCTAAGGTGCAAAAGTGGCATAAAGCAATTCAGACAATGTACTTAGGATATAATGGAGAAATAGAATACAAAGAGGCAATTTTTCTCTTTCATATTATAGTAAATAAATAATTTTATTTTCATTACCCACATCAAGAATAGAAAGTTTTCAATAATATTAAAATTAAGTATTGTTAAAAAATTGTATGTAAATAAAATTAAAATACAACTCACCAAGGTCACAGAGAAATGTTTATATTTAAATTAATGTAACTGTCACAATATGGAACCAAAAGTATTTTAATACACAACTTAAAAAAAACTTAACTTTCAATGTGACAACATATTTTTTCTGACCTATCGGGCTCACAAAATATCTTCCACTAAAATACTGTATTAGCTAAAACATAATTTTGATCCATGGTCTTATTAGATTCCTAATCTATTATCTTGGTATTATTTTTAATATTTAAAATGGGTAAGCTACTATTTTTCTTGAATCCAAATTTTCATTTTAACTTTGAATCTTAGAAAACACAATAAGTTATGCACATTGATTAGGTTTTAGATCTTCACTTGAGAGGGTTGGACCAAAAACATGATAACCTTAATAGATTTATATGGAATATATTCACTATTTAAACTTATTTAAACACCTGAAATTTAGTTTAACAAATATTGGTTGAGATTAGCTATCCTCAAGTAATTTACTATAAAAACAACTTTTAGTTTGCACCAGAAACCACTGCCAAAACATTTTTTCATTAGATGGAATTCATCATGTTTTTACTCCAATACCATCAATTCTGACTTAGTTCACATTAAGTGGTTTTATTAATGTTCTGGGGTCTGGATCTTAGAATGTTTATAATTATGTTGGACTAAACCACAAAGTAAAACAAAATAAGATACTATGTTACCGTAACCTACTCAATAATTTAAAGGTATTTTACTTTAGGCTTATATATTATAAAAAGTTTGCCCATGTTTTTTTAAATTCTATATTTAATTATCGGCACTCTTATAAAATCAATTTGTATTTTTTATTGTAATAACAAATGCATACACTAAGGAATTTGGTCTACTAAATCATTTAACCTACCTAGAACAATACAGCTAAACAGCATTTAAATTTTTATAAAATATGGCCAGATGTACAACGCCCCATTTTACCTTGGGCCATTTACAAAGCTTTGAAAAAAAGAAACTTAATATATTCAATGGGCTTAATTTTTTTTAAATACCTGAATAAGGAAAAGAAGGTAGGTATTCTATTATTTAGTGTAAAAACTTAATGAATGCATTAAGTTAAATACAAAGAGAGTTACATTAGTTTAAAATAAAATGGCCCTAGGTACAACAGTTTCCCCTATTAGTTTTACACATGTAGGTTAAAGGAATAAATAAAACATTGTAGGTAGGCCTACATGTGCAGTAGTGACAGAGAATTGGTGACCTGGCAGTCTACGGACTTTGGACTTCTTCGCTGGGGGTCCAGGGTTCAATCCTTGGTCGCGGCACAGATTTATCTGATTGTCAAACCCTTCCTTCACCTCTGACAATACGTGTATTAATCACAACTTGTGAATGTGTGGAATGACAGGCCTTTGCCGTGGTTCGGATTCCACGTTAAACTGTAGGTCCTCCATTCCATCTCACAATCATCCTATCATTACACATTAGCGTGTTTATTACCCAAACAGGTAGTAAGATGTGGTGCTGCTGCTGATGATAATGATAATAATAATAATAATAATAACAACAGAGAATTTGTAACTTTTTGTTCTTCTTCATAGGAGTGTTGATACAGTATTACCTTAATTCATTTTAAATTTATATATATATTATTATTAGCACCGCGTCTTACTACCCGTTCGGGTTATACGCACTTACACTAATGTGTAATGGTAGGGTGATTGTGAGATGAAATGAAGGACCTACAGTTTAACGTGGAATCCGAACCACGGTGGAGGCCTGGCATTCCCCACATTCACAAGATGTCTTGTCAGAGGTGAAGGAAGGGTTTAGTAATCAGATAAATCTGTGCCGGGACCGATGATTGAACCCCGGCCGCCAGCACAGAAGTCTGACACCTTACCTCTAGACCACTTAAATTTATATATAAAAAAAAATAGTTAGGGTTATTTATATTTAGTTTTTTTTAGCTGAAATCAGTAATAACATTAGTTATTTGTTTGTTTATATTTTTAGTAGGTGTGTATGTATTGCCAGACATAATGCTCCAATACATTAAGTCAAACTCAAGTATGTATGCTAGAAAAAGGTGTTATTTTAGATAGATTCTGGTAAAGTGAATTCTTTCTGCTCCAGTTATGCAACTGCTGCTTTTTGGAGTCGGCCCTAGAAAAAAGAATATGTCTTTGATAAAGCTAAATTACTTGATATAGGCCCTATAACATTATATTATAAGCCTATTCTTTGAAATGCAATTTTGTAATTCCCATCCCTTGGCATTCAACCTAAAGAAGAATAAAAAAATGTATCTTACCTAAGTTGATAGGCTGCCTACCTTGGGTGACTAAAACTTACCCCGTCCTCCACTACATCATCATCAACTGTTTCCAGCCTGTGGCCGAGTCAATTTAGTCAAATGCTTCCATCTTCCTCTATCCTTCCACCACTCTTCCTCCTTTAATCATTTCAAAGTTAAGCTAGCCTATAGCTCTTGCCTCTCAACACCCCATTTTATTTTTCACAACAGTATCAGTAATTTAGTCTATGTTTATATAGTACTGGAAACATATTTTGGCTTGTGTGATTATTTTTAATCAAAATGTCATAGGTAATTTATTTTTAATAATGTAAAACTTTATACATGTTTTGTTAAGTCACTTTTTTTCTCTATAAACAACATAAGTAAAAATAATTAGTATGATGGATTTAGTTTGTTATTGAAAGTATTTTTAATGATAGGCCTCTATGTTTACAATTATGATAATAAACATCTGATCCAAACTACTACGGTTTGTTCCAAATAGATTTGTTACTCTTGTATGTACAACCCCGTCCATATTTGTATTGACAGAAATTTAAATAGCTTTTAAATATATACCAACAAGAAGAAACATATTTCTGGCTATTAGCGATCATCTCGACCAATGTTTCTCAAACAGAAGCAACACAGCTCTGTCGGTGTGAGTCGAGTTGCTCAAGACCATTTGGGGGTGGGGAGGGAGTGTTCTCAAGGTTCAAACTCCAAGTTCTTGCTTCAAGATCTGACATTTGTAGGCTCAAACCAGGTCAAGGGTTGATGGATTCTTCTTGGGCGATTAAAATCCTTAGCACGATTTTGTTCCGAGGGGAATTAAAGCCTTCCGTCTAATGTTGGTTGAGACATGCAAAATAACCCTGGAAGGTATGTGGAAATTGGTAGGCCCTTTCGCTCTCACTCATAGAAATTCTCGTGTGCTGATATAATGAGTTGCTTCAGAAAGTGCATGTTAAATACCTCAAATAATGTATTCTTGTGTTCCTCCTCCTCAATGCAAGTCCAGCAGATTGTTGGGATCTTAAAAAACAGGCGCGCACCCAGTATTTTGAGCTGAAGGCTTTTTATATAATAATTTTCATAACTGCACCATTTATATATTCCAATTACTGTAATATTTGGAAATTTGACACAAAGTAGGGGATAAGAAAGATGGAGAATCAGCGATGCCCCTTAAAAAGTGGTAGGAGAAATTTTATTTCAAAGGATGCAAATGGTAATATTAA
>JBCFYV010004982.1:0-18014 GCA_039000515.1 Timema cristinae
ACGTCATCAATAACTTTGATTTTGTCTAGTTCTCCATATTAATTTTTGAAGAGAAGGCAGCCTTTTTAAAACTTTCGTATGTAAAGATTTCTAGGGAAACCATAGAAGCCCCTTTCACAAAAAATAAACATCTAAATGGTTATTTTAATAAGTTCGTGTTTAAATAATGTAAAAACGCTTAAAATAAATAAATAATTTAGAAACAAATTTTGTTGTGAAAAAGTTTTGTTTGACAAACTTGACTGCAGCTCAACCTTATCCAACATTCATTCGCTGGATAGCCTATACCTCATTTGTCGTAATTCTGTAAATACATCGATCGTTCTGGAAGGTTGATCTCTCACGGAATACGTATCAAGGTCTAGAATATAATATCCTCACGGATACAGAGTATATAGAGTAAACATTACAAAATAGGTTAGGATCGCTAAACGACAAAATTAAGATGGTGGGTGGTAGTTTAAGCAAATTACCATGTTACGTGTTTGGTTTTGTTTTTTTCATTTTAGTTATGACTTTTCCGCGTTTTTATTGTAATTAAATCGACCCCGGTGGTCTTGGAGTAAAGTGCTCGCCTCAGGACCCAACGTTGATGGGTTCAAACCCAGCTGGGGTCGACATTATTCATTTGAAAACAAAACTTTCTTCTAATTCTGACAATTGTGTGAGGAAAAATCATTTGTTCGAATATCCAAGCATTTACAAAATATCATTTACTCTATAATTTAGGCATGTTTTCAATATAAATGCCAAAAAATTACCAAAGGCTTAAAAAGTTACTTAAAATTCAAAATAACTAAAAATGATAGTAAATTACCTATTAAATATGCATTTTTTCATCAACGGGATCAATTTCCATGGGGATCCGAACTCCAAACCCCCTCTTTCTACGCCTTTGGCTTGAGTAGACACGTCATCAAGCAAGTCTGTTCACACAAGAGACTTTGTCATTGCTAGACTACAAGCAGCCTTTTATGAATTTCTAGTAGTTCCTTGTATTAATACTGGAGCGGTAGTTTACACAATTACTTCTTGATATCTCAACCAATAATATGTGTTCCAGAATATTTAACCACGTGTAACCAGGCCCGAATCAACACTTTTGGGGGCCCTGCGCCAAGTAGAGCTTGGGACCCTTAGAGGTTAGTTCTGCGATGAATGATTATTTATGAATATTACATAATATACATCATACATGGCTAATTTTATTCAGAATTTTTTTTTGCTAATGTTAAGCAATCATTGTGAGTACTGTTAGTTTTATTATTCAGGGGCATAGCCAGGATTTTTTTTCTGGGCGTGGAGGTATATGAAATCAAATTTTGGCAAATAGATATAAACCCTTAGATTTTGATTTTACATATAAAATAAATTTAAAATATAGATTATTTTATCCTGTGGGAGATTTAAACATATTTTCTACATTTTATTTTTTCCCCTTGAAATGGTTATTGAAGGGGAATTTTGAGGGGTGTATGGAGATGTATCCCGATATACACCCCCCCCCCCTCGGTTACGCACCTGTTATTATATACTGAGTGGATTATAGTACTGTGAATTAATAGCTAATAATATAATGATACTGGACATAATATAATTATAGACTATTTCAGTGCAATTGCATTTTATGTAGTCCGCCATCTGCAAATAAAATAATAATAGTATTAGTATAGTAAAAAAGTATTTTATTATTAAAAACCTTTTTGAGTTTTTTTCACTTAGCATTTAGTTAATTCTTTAATATGAATAATTTTATCATCTTACCTCAGAAATTATTATCAATAGAAAATCAATGTTTATTTCTCTGTCAAAAGTTAACATTCTTATCTGCATATATGCATTATTTATGTTTTGCCAAGAGCAGAGGCGCATTGATTTGTAACCATGGATTGTCGGATTCCACTTAATACAGGGCTACTGGCGCCCTTCGATCAGGGAATTTCTGGGTTAGTTTGGGATCAATTTTACGATAAATATTCAAAATATATTTGACAAGTCAAAGTGATTTATTTGCCAAGCGAGCGGGGCACATGTCTTAATCTGAGCTTGTGTGTAGGTAGCTGTCTATGAAATGACGTAATCACAGTAAACACATTTTTGTTCTTTGTGTATAAATGTATTCAAAACAGTTTAACAGTAGGTACTACAATGTTTTATTTTCTTAATTTCAATTTATTCTAACTCTGTTTGATGAACATACTGTCTTAATGTTAGCTCAATTATTATTATTATTATTATTATTATTATTATTTGCTGATGCTGGAGAGGTCCGGGTTCAAATTCCAGCTGGGTGAACCGAGAGTGGTTTTTCCAAAATGGTTTCCCACTATCTGGCCCGCCGCACATTAGACACAGCACAGGCGCAGTTTAGTAAAAACTCTGTCGTACCTCGGTGGGACGCGGTAGTTGGCCTAAAGTCATTTGGCCTAAAGGCAATTGGCCTCAGAATGAAATCAAAAGTCACTTGGTCTAAAGGCGTTTGGCCTAAAAATTAATTTCACTAAAACCATTTGGTCTAAAGTCATTTGGCCTAAAAATTAACTCCACAAAAGTAATTTGGCCTAGAGTCATTTGGCCTAAAATATAAATGGAAAACCTTCGGGTATCTTCGGAAAGTAAAAAGTACTGTTAATTGTTTCATCTGGATATAGATAGCACAACTGATGCGATATAGTTACAATATTTTTAAAAACATTGACATATCTCCTACATGCAGCTTTACCCCAACAAACCTATAATCTTAATTCTACAAACCAAAACAATAGATCAGTAGTTCAAAAAACACTATACCACCTGTTTTGTATATACATTTCCTATATTATTTCTTAGTTCTTATAACTCATGGTCATAAAGTTAATAGGAACGAAGATATTAGCAAAAAACAATTTAAAAAAAACACAATTTCCAGCACCATTCTCGCGCGGTGAAAGGCAAAATGAAAATGGAAGCCAATATTCAACCCACCCTATTTCAATTTGTCTGAAGTGACGCCCGATTCTCGTTTGAAGTTACTGGACTAAAGCAATGTTAACTCTATTTGAACATATATTATTTTATCAATTGTATTAATAAATGTATATGATAGTAACGTATGAAATAAGTTTGGCTAGTGAATATGATAATGGTCATAAATATATAAACTTAAATGATGGTTTTAACTAGATCCTTAACTCTATTATTATTGTTAGTATTATTATTATATATAAAATTAGTACAGTTTTTTCCCCAAACAGTTTAACTATTTTTATAACGGTGATATTATTAACAACATGGGCTATGTTCACACAATAAGTTCCTGGTTTAAAAATTATATACTAATTTTCCTCCTAGTAATTAGCATAGCATTCTCACGACTTCTTTCAACTAATACGCTATAATATATATACTAGCAATAAAACCTGTTGTGCAAAAAATACAAAGAGTTTTATGAAACTGTCATTGGTATTTTTTTAATTCATCATGAAACATTCATCATGAAACGTAAAAATACTAAATGTAAAAGCGTTTACAGGATGATAACTTCCCAGGGCAAGAAATACGTACGATGTAAGCAAGTGGACATCCGAGAAGCCAATGGCTGCTGCAGAGGCCGGAGGAAGCTAGCAGCGAAGCAAAGATTTGTCTCGGACAGTGATAAGAGTACATTCGTTGACACACATTTCCGCTATGGGGGTATGGGGGGCAGAGGGGGGTTATAATTGAAAGAACAAGTAAAAACCATATTTTATTGAACATACGATATGTTACATACAAATTAAATTACCCATTGATGGGTGTCGTTGTGAACTCTCCATGTATACACTATTACTACCTAGCGCACCCTCTCGCCCCAATTTGACCTTTGACACTGGCTTGGAGTGCGTGTATATTGTGATGCTCTCTGATTAGCTGTTGGCTTCCCCCTCCCCTCCATTTTCAGTGTTTCAAACTTGTTAAATTCTTGTCAAACTTGTTTATTTTTTGTCGAAACTTGTTTTTTATGTGTGCTCATTGATTCTTTTTATGTCTGGGTAGGATTGGGATGGGCAATGGAGATTATTTTATTTATTGGATTTTTATTTAAGCGTGCACTCCATGGCGTCGGGCGCTCCTCCCGTGGTGTGTCGTCATCGTTGACTAGGGAAGGAACACGGAGCATGAAGCTCTCCTGACGGCAGCGTAGCATAGAGTGAACATTGGCTCCCTCTCACAGGACTCTGTTGGACTTCCTTTCCCTTCATCCTCCACCCCTCATTTCGTCATACACCTCTTCGTGAGTTCAGTGGGGTCAATCCCTTTATGGTGGAAATTTTGATGTCGTAACAATCCTTAGTGGAAGTTGTTAACCCTAAACTTGTTATAAATGTTGAAAGAGGGTGCCAACGGCCCTGTTGAAGAGTCATGGACCCGCCACACCCAAGTCCTTTGAAACAACGGGTCGTAGTCCTCTGAAGGTCCCGGTCTTTCTAATAACCATACAGGGGCCATTTTCTCGGAAACAATCCTTATTAAAGAACCTTGTCGTGTTTCAGCGTTCACCATGAATGGATTCAAAACCTTGATATCTTTGGCCGGATGAAAGAAATAATAATAAATTAGTGGTTGTTCTATCATTTGTGAGGGGGTGAAAAGATGTCTACCTACCAGGATGTAAATTAAAACATATAGGTAGTTTCAAATAGCTAAAGCTATTATTTATGCTTTTAGTGATGATTAAGCTATTCCTTTTAGATATCATTGATACCAGGACATGGGATTCGAACCCGGGATCTTTGGCTCAACAAACAAATTATCATGCGTAATATAGGGCTCTCTCCCTTTTAATAACCGGCTTAAACAGCAATATTATTATGATGTCGATATACTTAAGCACTTTGAATTACCATTATTTGCATTGCTCTAGAATCTTAAAAGATGTCTTCCTACCAAGATGTAAATTAAAACATATAGGTAGTTTAAGAATCAATTAGCCAATGTTATTATTTATGGTTTTAGTGATGATTACTACATTTAGATATCATTGACACCTGGACACAAGATTCGAACCAGGGACCTTTGGCTCAACATCAAATAATTACCATGCGCAATATAAAGTTCTGTTTTTCTTGTTAATAACCTGATAGAGCAATATAGATATTATATCGGTATACTTAAACATGTTGAAACAGTATATGTTCGTTTTAAAATATCAAATTTCCTCGTCGGAGTGTCAAATTGATGATTACCAGATGGCCGCGCTATCTGTTATTGAAAAGTAAGAGTGGGGGTTGAAAGCATCTGTTTTTAGACCCACCTAACATCTATTTCCCCAAACTTAAACTAATCGCTTCAGGCAAGCATGAGATAAGAGCTGATTTTGGGAGAAAGAGCAAGCGTATTATTACTTGTAAATGTTACTAAAATATATTCGTTAATAGTTTAAGAACGGAAAACTTACATATTAGACGATCTATTGCGTCCAACAGTTTACGGCAGCAGAGAATTGTTTCCGAATTTCTCCACCCGAAATAGATGAGCCTGACATTTAGAACGGGATTCGAACCTAGGTATCTCTCGCTGGGGGTGGTAGGTATTTGAAGCCCTAACATAGGTCACCGGGTAGAGTTGACATTGGTGTGTGACCAGGCGAAATGTTTAATAGCATTTGCCAAAGTTTGAAATGTGAAGTAATTACCATTTTTGCCCTCAAAAGGTCTCGAACCCCTACCTCCATTCGTCACATGGCGAGATGTGTACCCACATTTGTGCGTCGTTGACACCTAAACATGGGGAAATCAATCCACCAACACCATCTGGATATCTTTACACGAATGAGAGAGACAAAATAATCAAATAAGTCGTTGTAATGATTTACCATAATTTGATCAGGGTTGAAATGTGAAAGCATATATGTAAGTTTAAGAACCAAATAGCCAAAAGCTATTATTTATGCTTTTTGTGAGGATTAATCCGGGTATATTTCACTGACGCCTGATTACGGTATATGAAACCGGAACTTTTGGCGCAACAACAAATAATTATCATGCCCAATATAGGGTTTGTTTATATAAAGTAATTAGCGTTTATCGACCTTGTAGAGATTTGAACCCTCCCGCCTCCTCGCGTCACAGGTCGAGATGTTTACCCGTATTTGTGTAACTGGAAAAAATAAACAAGAAAGCAGCGGGGGATAACGGTTCTTGATGGTATAATCGGATATCCCTAGCTAGCAACGGAGTGACCCGTCCATGCTCTCCGGAGAGCTAGCACTCTTGTCGATTAACTATAAATCCATTATGTTTTACACGGATCGGGCAACCACCGATGCTGAAACTATATTATGGACCAATAAAAAGCCGCCACCTTTACATTCAGCACACCCCCTTGAAGCGACTATAGATAGACCTTGAAATCATTACATTCGGTCATTATAGTAATGAGTGATAAACATCGAAATGAGTTTCACGCGTTGGAAAATTGGATATATTCAGGTATGTTTTAAAAGCGTTTTGTATATTTTAATGGTAGCTAATTTTATTATTACGTCTTTGGTGTACTGAGGTATTTGTTCCTTTGATAGACTGTCAAGAAGACGTACCCCCAATGCCTGCAGTGTCTGATAGCCTGGACCCTTTAGCTCTTAATAGCGAAGATGGAATTTGCCTGTTGGATGGCGACTGGTCCATGAGTAATTAGCGTCCTGCTATAGATTTAGAGAATAGGCAGTGGTTTTTTCCCCACGATAATAATTAATTTGTATTTATTTAATTCCAGATTACTGGGATCCATATGGGATGGACGCCGGCCTGAGGTACCACGAGGCACCCTCAGTGGATTTAGCGGCATGTGTGCTGGTGCCGCCCCTTGAAAGCTGTGAAGTGGAGATGGGCCCTATACCGGTGCAGCTCCTTGAAGCGGTCAGTGCTCTGCCAAATACCACTATCTTCACGCCGGCAGGCTTCAGCCCACAGGTCCATACCACAGCAAGTGGAAATATTATCAATGGTTTGCCTGATGTTTGGGGTGAATTTGACGTGATAGACCACCTGATATGTAAGTTTGTCACTCTTTAATTACTAAAGAACCTATTTTAGTACTATCTACAAGTAACTTTACTAGAGCCACTAGCTTGGAAATAGAAATCTTATTACCCAAGCGTTATTTGCGCCCTTTCTTCCCCAAAACCACTGTTGTTTCACCGCATACCAAAACCTGTCAGCTGTCCGTTTCAAGAATATTAGCTCTTATATTCATGGTATAGAAGGTTATTATTACAAACATTCAAATCCAGAGGAAAGAGAGAGAAAATTATTATTGTCACTTTAGTTGCGTTTTCAATGTGGTGGATCAAATTAAACCGCCATCTTAGTGCATTTGATAGCATATTTGTATACTAAGCTATAGGTCCCGGGTTAGATTCCCAACACGGATAAAAATGTTGGTCTGATAAATTAACAGCCAGTGGCCCCCGATTTGTGGATATCCTAATTTTTTAAGTTATTAGCATTTTATGAATAAAAAAGTGGCCTGAGCTTTAGGCTGGGAAAAGGTAACGGATTTAAATTAAATTATAATATTCAATGAAAAAAGGTTTTATTTAATTCTAAAACCAAATTATTTCTACCAATAGAAAACTTAATTCTGACAATTAAAAATTACTCTCTAACATCAATATCTAATTTTACCTATTTGTGTTAAGGCATGTTTTCCTAAATACATTATTTAAAGCTAGATTTTTTAAAATTATTAGTGTGGTTAAGGTAAACCTGATTACTTATAGAGATTACAGATGGCATTGGAAGTCAATTTAGAGCAAAAAAGTGTTTACTGATGAGTAATTATCTGAATTTAAAACGGGAATAATGTATATATAATGTTTAAATGTGTTTTAAGTATACAGATATTTTTACAGGCATTCAAATATGTACCAGCATAAAAACTAAACGGGAAATTAAATTTTTGCTTTAGACAATTATTAAAAAGAGAGAAAACCCTATATTTGTTTGCTGAGCCAAAAGTCGCAGGTTCGATTCACTGGCATGGTGAAAATGTAGGTTTAAAATTTCATTGTCATAAATTAACTGCACTGGAATGTATTTTGTACATGTTCTAGGGTTCAAGTGTATTTATTATACACACTTTGTGAATGTTGGATTCAGTTAAAGCTTTTATGTTTATCACAAAGTTGTAACACCATATAATATAAATAACAAAAGTAGTTTGAAAATGAAAAGTATTAATTATTTTGTGATTTCATTTAAAGAGAAAAAAAGACGCGTTAGTTTTCAGAAAATAGAATAAATATGATTAGATCAATATATTTCAAGTTTTTACTTTGAAAATAGTTTGACATGTGTTTGAATTCATGCTTGCGTGTTTTAATTTCAATGGAGGGTGGAAATGTCGGCTCCCTACTCTCGGTGGGAGCTGCACCACCATCGGTACAAAGAGACACTGCCCCGCCTCCACCACCTCCAGGACCCCCACCACAAGCTGGAGAGTGGGTGAACAGAGTAATCCACATCCCAGTGTTGGATTTGGCAGCAGCCAGTCTCTCATCACCACCCCCACCCAGAATTAGTGGCCCAGTAATTCAGGTTGGTGGAGCATTGTCCAAATGTGTCCCTTTTCAAATCGTCGAGGAGAGAATTAAACAATTAAAGCGTTTTTTATATCGTTTGGGAATTTATTATAAAATTAGAAACGCCAGAGAGCGATCATGATGCTCAAACCTGGCTTGAGGAGAAAATAAATGCTTTGCTAGGGCATCTCCAGGACCATTGAGTTAGTAGCGAGGATCACGTAGGTCTACTATTAGTCAACACATACCCTCGTCAAGACCTGTATTTGTCTCGTTTAGGCGGTTAGATCAACTTGACGCCAACGCTGTGCTCTCTAATGTAGAACGAGTGATACAAAGCAATGCTTCGTTCCTCACTTCGTCCCCCTTTTATGTCAAGTTACACCACTTTAAGAATCCGTGCGAGAGGGTAATCATAGATGTGATAAATTCACTCCCACTAGCTTATATAACCGTAATAACAAAGGGATAATTATGATTCGAAATGACGATGATACACTCTATCTTGCCCGTGCATTGATTGTCGCCAAGGCTGTGTGTGACGTTAAAGAGAACTAGGATGCATGGACATGAACACCTATAAGCATATAAAGGAGGGCCGCAATATTCAAAAATACAAAGGAGAAAATTTATGCCGTGATGCCCGTGTGAATCTTTTGAAAGGTGGTGAAATAACTGAACTGAAACAAATTCAAACATACCTCTCCGAATACAAAATCAGTGTTCAAGGAAGGTCGAGGATACAAGTCCTATATGAGGGGCCTAATCCTTCCGAAAATTCCTTTAATGGGCCACCTATTTGTATTTTTACAAAGATAAAGAAAACCATTTTGATGTAATAATATCCTTGACAGCCGCATTTAAGTGCTCGTACTTTTACCATGAGTGTCGTGGGCCACTTTATCATAAGAACGAGCACAAATGTGAATCCACGTGAAAGAAGTGCTAGCACTTGTGCACTAGCTGTGTGCTACTGTCTTTTATTCTCCAACCAACATATTTTAGTGATTAAAAAAAATAACAATATTCTATTGCTAGTTTATTTATTGACAATCAGCAATTGAATAATTTAAAACATTCATAACGTGCAGCCACAACAACATATAGTGTTTTTTTTTACAAGTAGCAATATTATTTAGGTTTTGTAACCACTACAGGTAATTAAGTTTAGAGTGCAACATGAATGATATAATTGTGATAGCAAGAAAAAACATATAATCACTCGCTTACCTAATAAAACAAACACAAGAAGAGAATATTATCTCTTCTACCATCTATCAAGTGAGTAGAAGTCACCTCCAAAACAGTTCATGACACGCTGAGAGGTGCTTAGAAAACGCATATTGACAATGTCTCCAAAGTTTTTAACTGGCATTCTTACTCTTCCAACACCCTTAAGTACAATAACGTTCATTTCATTGTTGGCCTCTTAGCACGACGTTATAACTTTTGTTTCTTTCAAGTTCATTTAATCCCCTGACACGATTGTATTCCTCTTTCTCGGTCAGGTCTAACGCACTGCACAATACCCCCTCATCCCAACTGGGACCCTGGTGAGCAGGATTTGGAGAAGTTTCATGACATTGATGTTTGTGTCGAATAGGATCAGAGAACTTTGCGTAGGACCCTTCACAAATGCCGCATTTAAATGGCACAATGGCAATGGAGATGCAGCGAAAGGAATATCCCTGCGAGAAAAAAACACTCCCCCTCAAGCAGCAATGCTCTTTACTCACAAACTGCGTACCCTTCTCACGTTTTTAAAAATGTTACCGCTAGCTTCAATAACGTCAGCAGAGTGCTACGACAATATGAGCACACCTAGTTTTTTTAAGTTCACATTTAAACATCACACTTTGTCCTCCGAAATATATCATACAGCGTGGTTTGGATTTACATTACTCACAATCCAAATAATAGGCAGACTTTGAAAGGAAGACGTTACCGAAACTGCCTAGACCAATTATGTAGTCATCGGGCGTTTCACCCATAATTTTATCATATGAATAAATTGTGTACATTGTTAAATCCTCGAGATTTATTGGTTCTTCGGATTTTACCCCCTCCTCCACTGGTGGGGGGCACGCGGGTGACTCTGCTGACTCTACTGTCTGGTAGGCAGACGACTCTGGTTGTGGGCACGTGGGAGGCTCTGGCTGTGAGTACTCTGATGTCTGGTAAGCAGACGATTTTGGTGGCGGTACGCCGGTGAGTCTGGGGGTGGCGAAGCTGGCTGTGGTGTCGTGAAGACAGTGGCGGGTGGTGTGGAGCTATGAAGTGTGGTGGGTGGCCTGGGCAACACGGCCATAACGTCCCCTTTGCGGAAATTGTACACAGAACATGTTATATCACACAGGTAAGACTTATCGATTCTCTCGTAGGGTAGTACTCCAGTCGCTATTTAGTGGGAGAGGTAGAGTCGCAGAACTCGATGTAGCTCCTCTCCTCTCTGTCATGGTTCACTACTTTGTAAATTACATGGCTATCGCTGACAGCAACACTGTGAATATTTTCTACTGTCATATAGAGACGCCCCGCAATCGTGTGACCTACAAAACATTAAGTTAATATAGCCGGTTATAAACATGGTGAGCGTACCAGACCGTTAAACGTAATGTACGGTTTGTAGGCTCCACAGTACAATACGGTGCACATGTATTAACTTACCAGCTGCCCGATGTTGTTGTTGTTGTTGTTGTTGTAGTCAACCTCTTGACTCTTCTGCCCCTCTCTAAAACGCGCCAAAAGTTCACAATGGTAGGTGAACCAGGATTTACTCCATCGCAGGTTTAAATACCAGTTTTTCGTTACTAAGCTCTCATAAGTCTTCATCTGTTAGAGTACCAAAACGACAAAGTAAAAATATACAAAACTTGCCATCTAGATAGGCTATTAGGCGTCTCCCAAAATTTGTATTGACCGCTTTAATTTATTCACCAAGTACTTTTGATCAACGGTTAGATCAAACAATTTTACGGTATGCACGGCGTCAACAATATTTACCAACTTTTAAAAATTGTCCATCTTGAACCGCTCTACAAACGCTTATAAATAGATGATCGAGTGGGCCCCCTATATATCTACCACTTCCTCCCTCGAGCTACGTCACGTGGTACGAGATGAACAGGATCAATGACCTCTTGTATTAGCTCACGGTTTCAAAGTCACGATCTATTGTTGTCTTGACTTGTCTTGTTGAGACGCCAAACATGGCACCAATATGAGTAATCAGGGTTGCGACAGTGCAATGACGTCGTCGGGAAAACCCATTGCCGGGGGAGGGTTGCCAGGGTCAATGACCTCGTGTATTAATTCGCGGTTTCAAGTTCACGATCTATTCCTGTCTCAACTCGTCTTGTCAAGCCGACAAACTGATGGTAGGTATGAGTCACCAGAAAAAAAAACCATTACCACATAGATGGGGAAGGTGGTGGGGGAGGGGGTATTAGCTCAAGGTTTTAAGATTACGATATATTTGTCTCGACTCGTCTTGTCAAGCCACCAAACTAGCACCAGGTATGAGTCCACCGGAAAAACCCACTACCACATAGAGGGGGAAGGGGTGTGGGAGGGGTTTGTGACATTGCGATGACGTCATTGGGAAAGTCCATTTTGGGGGAGGGCTACCAGGGTCAATGACTTCGTGTATTAACTCACGGTTTCAAGGTCACGATTAATCCATATCTCGATTTGTCGTAACGAAACAAACTGGCACCAGGTATGAGTCATCAGGGAAAACCAATATCAACATCATTCAAGATCGTGTTCTATTTCTGTAACGACTTTTCTTGTCGCACCAAGGTTGCAATGACAACACCGAGAAACCCTATTGCCTGAGGATGGGGGGGCGAGATATCGAAGTTAAAACTCCAGTGTGAACGCCATCAAATATCAGGCTCATCTAGTTCTGGTAGAAAAGGTTGAAATCAAATCCCTGCCGTGTAAAACTGTAGGTATATTCTCCCTCCAGAACATTTTCTTAATCAATCCTACCACACGTTTATCTTGAAAAGGTGCTTGTAACCTTGGCAGTGGAGGTCGGGGTTTGATTCTCCTCTGATGTGTACTGTCACTAGTTTCCCTCTCCAGAACTGGAGCGTTTCTACCTTACTCCTCCGGTGCATGGCTGATACCTACAACCACGCATTTCAACGGAGGATACCATATAAACAATTTTAGTAAACATTTTTGGTGGGGATAGCGGCCCCTAATTGAGGATTCAAAGGCTCCTGGTTGTGCATAATCAGTGTTGTGTAAATGCTCTTTAGTTGCGGAGAAAAAAATAAAACCACATAGATGTTGGAAGGGGAGGTGTGGTGACAATGGGAAAACCCATTGCCAGGGGAAGGGAGGGTAGGGAAGTGATAAGGGTCTTACGGCTGGGAACCATTTCTCACACTTTACGCTAGGGATGGAAAGACTGATCCTTTAGTGGAGCAGGATCAATCTGTCACTGCTCCACCACTGGACCTGTTCCTTTTACCTGCTCCTTTTTGTCACAGTTACTATATTCGTACATACTCCCAGCCTAGTTTTTTAGCACCGCGTTTATTGCCCGTTCGGGTAATATTCATTTATACTAATTACGCCGATGTGTTAGGGATGAAGATGGTTGATTCTAGAGGAAGTGCACCCACATTTGTTTGGAATGAGAGTTGAAAACTGTTAGAAAAAATTGAAACCTCCTTAACAAGATTAAGGAGAATACAGGAGGGCCAAATATAACAAAAAAATAATGGAGCAAAATGGGGCAATAGGAGCGAGTACTTGGAGTTCTTTGCTTTGACTGTCTGTAGCCAAACATTCAAAACTCAGACCCGCAACTCCCACCCGTTGCGGAGTTTAGTACGAAAAAGATCTATCTCCAGAAATAGATAAGAGAATGAAAATTAATCTAAAAAAAAGGTACACCAAATAAGGACTCCATCTATAACACAACATATAATAAAATACCTAGGATATGGTGGATTAAAAGTTATTAATAAGAATAGAATGTTATTTTTTGTTGGTATTATATTTGACAGGAAATCAATCCTTTGAGAAAATAATATAATTAATATAATGCGACAAAATGACATACACGAGATATGCAAGCAATAAAAAAATGGAAAACCTACAGGGATTTATATTATTCAACAAAAATTAATTTTTTAAATTAGATCGCCATTACATAAATTAACCCATACTGTAAAATGGCATTATCACTTAAAAAACAATATCAAGAAAATTTAGTTACGAGTTCATTGTTACAAGAGAAAAATAGATCCTCAAAAATTTTATCCTTAACGGGATCGTTAAAAAATATTACTCCTAAAAATTTAAATAAAACCCCTAGACCACAAAATTTTTTATCTAGAATTTACCCAAATATTTACTTCCCCTTTTTCCTTTTTTTGTAAACAATTATAAATTTTACCATAATAACAATAAATTGCAAAAAGTTAATGTTGAACGTCATATAAAAAAACTACATTTAATTCTAGAACATTACTAAATCCATGAACATATTTAAATTTAAAAACGAAAGACCAAAAATACAATATTCATGAGATTCAAGATAGACTTTTTTTTTAAGGAAATATCGTAAACATCCCAAATTTTTATAGTAATTTTTTTTTAATTATCGAAGAAAAAGCAAAATCACATCGATATAAATTATCGATCGTTTTACTAATTGACTTAAAGTGAAGTCAGCATTTTTTCCAATTATTAAAAAATTTAAAATACATTCCCAAAAAAAATTTTTGACTAAAAAATTTTACATGATTTAAATAAGAAAAATTATGAAGCCAAATAAATTTTGACCAAACTTTTTATTTTAATCGAAGCTAGAGCTTCTCCTGCTAACCAGATAAAGTCCAAGATGACGTCTGTTTGCTCAGACGTCATTATATATTAAACGCAACCCAAAAAAAGAACGATGGAATAAGACACACACACAACACACACCTGGAATTTTCGGGAATCAGACCGACATCGAGAAATTCCTTTAGAGTTCGAAGCTCCTCCAAACAGGGTAGTAGAACATCTTCACAAAAAATTTTTTTGTCCCCAAAGATCTTTGGCACGGCCAATTACAATCGAGGGTCATATTAAATCCACTGTGGAAGTAGGTGTGTTTGATAAAACTCGCATTAGTTTTCCTTTTTATGTCAGCTGCAGTATGAGGGGGTATGTTTGTTTTATTTTATTTGAAACTCGTTATAGCTAAATGCTACAAACACCCCAGTGCACCCAAGGGAATTTGAACCTTATCTCCCTGTCATCGGCATCCATTCTAGTGTGAGAGTAAACCAGAGACCAGAGCTAGAAACCCTTTTTTGATATCGGGCTTTAGAGTTTAAAAAAAGTTTGACTAATTTGAAAAAAAAGTAAAGAAAAAAAAAGTAGAAAAAATAAAGTTTCAATTTTAGATTTCCCAATTATTATTTAGTATTAAGCAATTTTTTGAACAAATAGTTTGTTTCAAAATACTTTATGGACTAGATTAAATCAGTAAATAGATCGCTGCCCCTTCCCTTAAATAATTTTACCACAAAGGGTCCCTTCATTGTTAATCATCAACGAACAATTTCTTGTGAAATACACAATACGTGCTTGTGTGTGAAAATCATGTTTTGTACTACGAAAACTTTCCCCCTTAAAAATTAATTTGTGACTCCCAAACCAACTCTAAGCTAGGGCCCTTTTAAAAGTAAGGTTGCGCCACACCTGATTTTATGATGTGACAAGAATACAAATCATCCCCTTCCCTTTTAATGTACGACTGCTCAAAATAAAATATTTCTGGAGAATAAAGGAAAAGGTTGCTCTGGATCTGTTACAGGTCTGTACAAGAGGTGAAGAACTATTTACCCCGGGGCATTTTTACAGCGGTATTTGATCCTGGACCTGACAAAAGGGGAACAGCTCCCTTTTTTCTGTCAGGAACAGGTTTGAATTGACTCAGAGGATCATGACAAAGAGCAGGGGGTGATTTCACAACTCATCCCTACTTTTCCTAATGGGCCCTGGGAAAGGTTTTGAGCTGCATTTTCCCCCCCTAGTCAGCGAGCCGAGGGGGGGAGGGGCCCGACGCGTGGACCATACCCTTAAAATTTAAATAAACTCCCACACAAAAAATAAATAAATTTAAATAAAAAAAAATAAACTCCATCGCCCATCCCAATCCAAAAACCAATGAGCACACAAAAAAAACAAGTTTTGACAAAATAAATTTTGGGCAAGAAAAAAAACAATTTTTGGGCTAAATAAACAAGTTTGGACAAGAATAAACAAGTTTGGACAAAATAAACAAATTTTTTAACTTTGGAAAGGGGGCCAGTGGTGAGGAGAGGGGAGGGGAAAGCCCAACACCAATCAGAGACACAAAACATTAAGTAATCACACAATACACACTCTCTCCATTTTTGGTCAAAGGCCCAAATGGGGGGGGAGGGGCGTGCTGGGGATACTATTATCAAAATTTTAAAAGTGGGAGAGAAGCAAACAATAATATACAGTTAATTTGGCTCAATAAATAACCTTTTTGCTAAAACATCATTTTAGATTAATTAACACAAAAAAAAAGGTGTCTGATTACTGAGTTTCAAAAAATATTTTAAGGATCTTTATGGTCGATATTTAAAAACATATAATTAACTTAATCAGACTGCAACATGATAGTGAATTCCACAAATAGAGGGAACTAGGCATCAACAAAACTCAACGGTTTAAACGGCCCTCCCGCACAGCAATAGGAAACTTTTAAAGTAAAAGGCTCATAAAAAGCCTAACAAACAACTCGTTAAGTACATACTAGAATATTCATACCCAACAATTAATTCTAAGTTTTAAATCATATAGATCATTACTTCTAATATACCTCCGGTTAAAAGGGACACCTTTTATACTGTTTCTTGCCCATATACTCGTCTATCAATGCAGAACGTCATGGCCGAGGGGAGGGCGAATAAAAAGATCCCCTACATTAGGGGAAAATTAAGTCCAAATTGGGGGCACTGATTAAGATAAAGTCTTGGAGATCCCCCCTTCAAAATTTGCTAGGGAAAATACACTTCTGGGAAAAAAGTAAAACTTGGGGTGGAGGTTCATAAGCATGTATGTATGTATGTATGTATGTATGTATGTATGAAATGAAAGTGTATGTATGTATGTATGTATGTATGATGTAAGTATGTATGTTATTATGTATGTATGTATGATGTAATGTATGTAATGTATGTGTGTATGTAAATTTATGTATGTTGTAGTAATGTACGTGTTTATTGTAAACAATATCCCGTCCTAATTCATGTGTTCATGAAAGAGACGACATTACAATTCGTTTACTTATGTTGCATCCCCTGATGGCAGTTTGAAAAAAAACTAATGCCATCCATCCTTTTCTAATAAACCTCTATAGTTTTGCAACCCTCTCTGTTTTTTTTTGTTTTGTTTACCATAGCAATCATTGTTAAAGCTATAAAGAGAGGAACTAACATAGATAAAAGTAAGATAAGAAGATAAAAAAGTGACGCGCTGGTTTTGAGACATGAAATAAATGTGAATGTAAATACAAAGGATTGGATTTTAGGTACGAAGTTTTTTCGTTCCATCACGAGCGCCGGTTAGAGTCGAAGACTGGGCCTCAATTTTTTTCTCAAAGGGAAAAGGGACTTAATTTGAGGACAAAAATCACATTTTTGAATTTATTGTTTTTATTACAGTTTGAAATCTGTAGAATAAGAATATGCAGTTGAAAAAAATATTGGATTAAGGTTTTAGTCCCTAATTTGCATTTTTTTATAGGGCGGTGATGACTTGCAGCCACGCCCCCTTTTTTAAACATTTGGTAAATCTACAAATAACTTCAATACTACTGGATACAGATTCTGAACCAAGCCTTGCTTTGAATGGAATTTTCAAGCCTTACGTCTAATCATGTGTGTTGTTTTGGCAACAGCGTTGAAACCGGTAAGGTGATAGATGTAGAAACCCCACAAAATATTGTCACATAGTAAGAAAACAGGAAACCATGCAAATTGGGGCTGTGAATTTTGAGGAAGCCAGTGGAAATATGGAAGCAGAAGGGGCTTTTGAGAATTTTTCAAAGATCTGTCGAATCAAGATTGCTCGGTATAAAACAGTATCTGGTGAAGGTATATAAGGGTTACTTGAAGTTGTAGAACAGACCACATGGAAATGAAGTACAGATAGAAAAAATTTAATGCATTGGACTTGTTCAGAAACGTGTGGGTTGTCGGCTTTGGAAACTAAAGAAAGACTTGGTTGGTTAAATTTATCTGAAGAAAAGGAATTGGGTGCTAAAAGACTAACAGACAGTGTGATAGATAAGTTTACAAACTTACTATGACAGGGAATTAGAAATAACTTGGAAATTTACAGAACATGAAACAAGCCATAAGGGCTACATTTTTTCACGTGTTACTACAGATGGCAATCCCATCGCATGGGCTATATCCAAAGGGACCTG
>JBCFYV010004983.1:0-17875 GCA_039000515.1 Timema cristinae
CCTATTATTATGTTGATTATAAACTACCAAAAGTCAGTGTTAGAGCTTAAAAACAAATTTTAATTGGAAAATTCAAATTATTTTTTAAAGGATTTGCGTCTCAAATATTTTCTTGAATCTCAAATATCCCTTTAAGGATATATCAAGGTTTATCTCAAAATATTATATTTGTATTTTTTTAAAGGTTTCTTCCTACCAACATTCTACTACAGGTTGAAACTCTTTAGACCAACACCCCTGGAACCTGACAAGTACAGGACCACACAATTCGACTCTTAGAACCCTCTATCCCTCATGCCAATCCCCTATTCTTGCCATATCACTCTACATACTTATAGCTATGTCTCTTGGAAGACCTAATTAAGGACTAAAATACAACAATACAAACCAAAACAAGAATGTACTGTATAATCAAAACACTCGGCTGTAGATGTAAACAGGTTTGATGCCTTTGTACTGTTTAAGCACCATCCTGGTACCCGCCCTCAAACTAATGGCGGCAGATTCAAAACGTACCAGATCACCGAATACCGGACTAAAGAGTTTTTAACATGTATACTCAAACAATTGATCATCTCCATTACATATAAAAATAGGTATAGTTTCACACCATTTGTTGCTAATGGCTGCCTTTGTCAATGCAACATAAATACATATTATGAGCAGCTTGAGTTTATATTTGTTTGTATTTGGTAGTGTATTCTGAGTAGCAGACGAGGTGTCAACATCTTTCTGACCGAGTAATCACATGCATTTCCCCAATGTATTCTTTTTTTCGATTTCCACTCTTATATTGTAACTGCTAGTTAAAAATTATATCTACATATTTAAACTCAAATTATAAAATTATATGCTGTTTGAAATAGGTAATTTCTAATTTACTGTCCTCAATTTATATTCTCACCATAAAATGTACAATTATAGAATGTCTTTGAAAAAAGTCTTTAGAATTTAGGTGAAGAATTTGGCACATTGCCTTGTCAAGTAAACATTTGTCACAAATATATATATTTTTTTAAATCTATATTTTGCATTACATTACATTATGCCAGTAAAACCACAATTAATTTAAATAGGTGAGTCAAGTCTAATACACTTAAGTATATAGTGTCAGAGACATGTTTTCTTTGTAAGGGGTTGCCACTATTTTCTTACAAGCTACAGTAGCCCCATGGCTTCTTTGGTGCTGAGTGACAGCTAACAGCTGACAGCTTTGAAAAGTTACCAGACCAAATTATGTATCCCTACGCCGAACCATATGATCTACAAAAACATGTGTTTAACAGCTGTCACTTCTGACAGTATATACCTAAATGTTTACTGTCAGAAGTCAGCTGTGAACTGTCAGTCAGCACCAAAGAAGTCACGGGTTTACTGTAGCTTCAAAATTTCCTGTGTTTCCCAGAAGGAATTCCCATTTTTCCAAAAACAATATTAAAATAGGCCAATGCAGAATGAAATTTTATTTTTGATAAAATTAACTAGAGAAGTGTGAAGTCATGTAATGTATGTTTAAAATTGGTTGAGGTAAGCTTGATGAATAAATAATATGTGCAGTCATTATGTATGACCCAATGTTTTTAAAAGTAAGGAGCAGTAAGACATGGCTTTGTTCCGAGGATAGTAGAAAAAATATTGTGGAGTTAAGACACTTTTAGATACATGGCCAACAGGCAGTGGCGGATTTAAAAAATGTGCACCCGTAGGCACAATTATAATATGCGCCTCCCCCCAATTTTTTATTAAGGGTTTTAGGTTTCGGAGGAAAGAGGTCTTGGGGGACGGGGGGAATTTAGTATTTGAGAAAAGATTTCTACGAAAGAAAATCTAGCTTGTATATTCCCAACAGTAGCTAGAGTTAACATTATGAAGAGGGGGAAACTGACCTCAGTTACAAAGTAATTGCAAAGTACAGTTATTTAAAAAGAAATATTGTCGTTCTTTTAACTTTAACTATTTCAATGATGTTAGGCAATAATTTTAAACTTAATTATTAAAAACAAAATATTAAAATAATAATAATGCTATCCAAAATGTGCCGCCCCTAGGCCCGTGCCTAATGGGCCTATAGTGTAAATCTGCTTCTGACAACAGATATATATGATGTGAGCTTCCTTTTTTACCTCTAGACTTCTCTCTATATTTGGTGTGCAGTCTTTTTTTACTATGTAAAATAAAATAGGAATATTTTGTTTGGCTAGAAAAGGTGCCTGAAATGCCTATATTTTATGTCCTGTTCCCAAATTTCTACATTTCTCTTGTGATTTTGGTGAGTTTTGTTTAATTGTAGCCTATAATTATTTAAAATTATCAAATTTAATAAATATCGGTGCTAGGTCTAGCTGATTTGATGTCTTCTTTAATGTGTAATAGTAACTAAATATGCATATATATCGTGATTTAACATAAAAAAGTGACTTATGTGCGATAGTTTAATGCCCTACTAATTAAAAAAAAACTGTATCATAAACAATCTTAGCAGTGGTATGTCTCAAATCCTTGTGTGTTGATAAAGAATATTAATGCATGTTGGTAGTACTACATAATAAAATATATTACATGTACAGTAGTAGGAGCCTATGAACCATATTATCTCACATTGGCTATACAACACCTTAGGCCTACTATTAAAAGTCAGAAAACACTGTTATAAAAAAAGTTGCAAGATTAATGTAGTTGATATTTTTATTTTTATTATAAGGACATAAAAATGTATATCAGCATTATTGGTGGCAATTCACAATTGACAATGGTTCATGTCATTTGCAGTGCCACCATAAAGTAGGCAGAGCAAAATGAATATGCCTACGTGGGGTATTCAAAAACAGACCCAACTATAAGTTTGAATATGCTGGAAAGGAAACCTATATCTGGAATTTATTTTTACTAATGTACAAGAACTATTATTATTATTATTATTAGCACCGCGTCTTACTACACGTTCGGGTTGTAAGCACTACAAGAACTAATGAAAATCTGTTCACTTATTAGTAAAATATATCCTAAATATTAGCTGTGTTCAAGAACATAACTCCATTGGTTTATAAATTATGAATTAATAATGTTAGTAAAATAGACAGTACACTATTGTCAAGTTCTTAAGCTATTCTATTTATGTAAAACAATCATTATTATAAAATAATTTACTTGCTTTTGTTTAGTAATCCAGTAATATAAGTATTTTAACACTTAAAAGATGACCGGGTTGAACTATTCCACAGCCACATAAACGTTTATTTTGGGGAGTTTGGGGTAGAACGCAAGCTTGTAACGCACTAAATATGTTACTAGATTACAAAGTTAAAAAGCTTGTAGCTACATGAATTCAGACTTGGATTGTATAGAGTGCAGTAGAATAGCTAACGAATACTACAATACAGGTGTTTTATACAATATTAAAAATTGTGTCAAAAGCACAGAGCGGGCCCTGATAGGAAATTTAATTATCTATTTAAATATATAAGTGTGCATAGGCCTAGACCCTACAGATCAGAGCAATTTGACCAAAGCTTGAGAAGTACACGATTTTTATCAGGAAAAACCTCGTTTACACGTTTTTTTTAAGGCGCTACAGATTCTAAAAAACAATTTGTGTCAAAAGCACAGAGCAGGGACCTGATAGTAAATTCAATTCTCTATCTAAATATATAAGTGTGCATAGGCCTAGACCCTACAGATCTGAGCAATTACACCAAAACTTGAGGAAGTACACGAACTTTTTCAGGAAAAACCTCGTTTACCACGTTTTGTTTAAGGCAATACAGAATCTAAAAAACAATTTGTGTCAAAAGCACAGAGCAAGGCCCTGATAGGAAATTCTATTTCTCTATCTAAATATATAAGTGTTGCATAGGCCTAGACCCTACAGATCAGAGCAATTTGACCAAAGCTTGGGAAGTACACGATTTTTATCAGGAAAAACCTCGTTTACACGTTTTTATTTAAGGCGCTACAGCTTCTAAAAACAATTTGTGTCAAAAGCACAGAGCGGGGACCTGATAGGAAATTTAATTTTATATCCAAATATATAAGTGTGCATAGGCCTAGACCCTACAGATCAGAGCAATTTGACCAAAGCTTGAGGAAGTACACGATTTTTATCAGGAAAACACCTCGTTTACACGTTTTATTTAAGGCGCTACAGATTCTAAAAAAAAATTTATGTCAAAAGCACAGAGCGGGGACCTGATAGTAAATTCAATTCTCTATCTAAATATATAAGTGTGCATAGGCATAGACCATAGAGATCTGAGCAATTACACCAAAACTTGAGGAAGTACACGAACTTTTTCAGGAAAAACCTCGTTTACACGTTTTGTTTAAGGCAATACAGAATCTAAAAAACAATTTGTGTCAAAAGCACAGAGCAAGGCCCTGATAGGAAATTCTATTTTCTATCTAAAATATATAAGTGTGCATAGGCCTAGACCCTACAGATCAGAGCAATTTGACCAAAGCTTGAGGAAGTACACGATTTTTATCAGGAAAAACCTCGTTTACACGTTTTATTTAAGGCGCTACAGATTCTAAAAACAATTTATGTCAAAAACACAGAGCGGGGACCTGATAGTAAATTCAATTCTCTATCTAAATATATAAGTGTGCATAGGCATAGACCATACAGATCTGAGCAATTACACCAAAAACTTGAGGAAGTACACGAACTTTTTAAGGAAAAACCTCGTTTACACGTTTTGTTTAAGGCAATACAGAATCTAAAAAAAATTTGTGTCTAAAGCACAGAGCAAGGCCCTGATAGGAAATTCTATTTTCTATCTAAATATATAAGTGTGCAAAGGCCTAGACCCTACAGATCAGAGCAATTTGACCAAAGCTTGAGGAAGTACACGATTTTTATCAGGAAAAACCTGGTTTACACGTTTTATTTAAGGCGCTACAGCTTCTAAAAAACAATTTGTGTCAAAAGCACAGAGCGGGGACCTGATAGGAAATTTAATTTTATATCCAAATATATAAGTGTGCATAGGCCTAGACCCTACAGATCAGAGCAATTTGACCAAAGCTTGAGGAAGTACACGATTTTTATCAGGAAAAACCTCGTTTAACACGTTTTATTTAAGGCGCTACAGCTTCTAAAAAACAATTTGTGTCAAAAGCACAGAGCGGGGCCCTGATAGAAATTTCAATTCTCTATCTAAATATATAAGTGTGCATAGGCCTAGACCCTACAGATCAGAGCAATTTGACCAAAGATTGAAGAAGTACACGATTTTTATCAGGGAAAAACCTCGTTTACACGTTTTATTTAAGGCGCTACAGCTTCTAAAAAACAATTTGTGTCAAAAGCACAGAGCGGGGCCCTGATAGAAATTTCAATTCTCTATCTAAATATATAAGTGTGCATAGGCCTAGACCCTACAGATCAGAGCAATTGACCAAATCTTGAGGAAGTACAAACGATTTTTATGTGGAAAAACCTCGTTTACACGTTTTATTTAAGGCGCTACAGCTTCTAAAAAACAATTTGTGTCAAAAGCACAGAGCGGGGCCCTGATAGGAAATTTAATTATCTATTTAAATATATAAGTGTGCATAGGCCTAGACCCTACAGATCAGAGCAATTTGACCAAAGCTTGAGGAAGTACACACGATTTTTATCAGGAAAAACCTGGTTTACACGTTTTATTTAAGGCGCTACAGCTTCTAAAAAACAATTTGTGTCAAAAGCACAGAGCGGGGCCCTAATAGAAAAATTAATTATCTATTTAAATATATAAGTGTGCATAGGCCTAGACCCTACAAATCAGAGCAATTTGACCAAAGCTGGAGAAGTACAACGATTTTTATCAGGAAAAACCTCGTTTACCACGTTTTATTTAAGGCGCTACAGATTCTAAAAAACAATTTGTGTCAAAAGCTCAGAGTGGGGACCTGATAGGAAATTTAATTTTATATCCAAATATATAAGTTGCATAGGCCTAGACCCTACAGATCAGAGCAATTTGACCAAAAGCTTGAGGAAGTACACGATTTTTATGTGGAAAAACCTCGTTTACACGTTTTATTTATGGCGCTACAGCTTCTAAAAAAACAATTTGTGTCAAAAGCACAGAGCGGTGCCCTGATAGGAAATTTAATTATCTATTTAAATATATAAGTTTTCATAGGCCTAGACCCTACAGATCAGAGCAATTTGACCAAAGCTAGAGGAAGTACACGATTTTTATCAGGAAAAACCTTGTTTACACGTTTTATTTAAGGCGCTACAGCTTCTAAAAAACAATTTGTGTCAAAAGCACAGAGCTAGGCCCTGATAGGAAATTTAATTTTATATCCAAATATATAAGTGTGCATAGGCCTAAACCCTACAGATCAGAGCAATTTGACCAAAGCTTGAGGAAGTACAACGATTTTTATCAGGAAAAACATCGTTTACACGTTTTATTTAAGGCGCTACAGCTTCTAAAAAACAATTTGTGTCAAAAGCACAGAGCGGGGCCCTGATAGAAATTTCAATTCTCTATCTAAATATATAAGTGTGCATAGGCCTAGACCCTACAGATCAGAGCAATTTGACCAAATCTTGAGGAAGTACACGATTTTTATGTGGAAAAACCTCGTTTACACGTTTTATTTAAGGCGCTACAGCTTCTAAAAAACAATTTGTGTCAAAAGCACAGAGCGGGGCCCTGATAGGAAATTTAATTATCTATTTAAATATATAAGTGTGCATAGGCCTAGACCCTACAGATCAGAGCAATTTGACCAAAGCTAGAGGAAGTACACGTTTTTCATCAGGAAACACCTCGTTTACACGTTTTGATTAAGGCGCTATAGATTCTAAAAAACAATTTGTGTCAAAAGCACAGAGCGGGGCCCTGATAGAAATTTCAATTCTCTATCTAAATATATAAGTGTGCATAGGCCTAGACCCTACAGATCAGAGCAATTTGACCAAAGCTTGAGGAAGTACACGATTTTTATCAGGAAAAACCTGGTTTACACGTTTTATTTAAGGCGCTACAGCTTCTAAAAAACAATTTGTGTCAAAAGCACAGAGCGGGGCCCTAATAGAAAATTAATTATCTATTTAAATATATAAGTGTGCATAGGCCTAGACCCTACAAATCAGAGCAATTTGACCAAAGCTTGAGAAGTACACGATTTTTATCAGAAAAAACCTCGTTTACCACGTTTTATTTAAGGCGCTACAGATTCTAAAAAACAATTTGTGTCAAAAGCTCAGAGTGGGGACCTGATAGTAAATTCAATTCTCTATCTAAATATATAAGTGTGCATAGGCCTAGACTCTACAGATCAGAGCAATTTGACCAAATCTTGAGGAAGTAAAAACGATTTTTATCAGGAAAAACCTCGTTTACACGTTTTATTTATGGCGCTACAGCTTCTAAAAAACAATTTGTGTCAAAAGCACAGAGCAGGGCCCTGATAGGAAATTTAATTATCTATTTAAATATATAAGTTTTCATAGGCCTAGACCCTACAGATCAGAGCAATTTGACCAAAGCTAGAGGAAGTACACGATTTTTATCAGGAAACACCTCGTTTACACGTTTTGTTTAAGGATCTATAGATTCTAAAAAACAATATGTGTCAAAAGCACAGAGTGGGGCCCTGATAGAAAATTCAATTATCTATCTAAATATATAATGTGCATAGGCCTAGACCCTACAGATTAGAGCAATTTGACCAAAGCTTGAGAAGTACAACGATTTTTATCAGGAAAAACCTCGTTTACACGTTTTATTTAAGGCGCTACAGATTCTAAAAAACAATTTGTGTCAAAAGCACAGAGCGGGGACCTGATAGTAAATTCAATTCCCTATCTAAATATATAAGTGTGCATAGGCCTAGACCCTACAGATCTGAGCAATTACACCAAAGCTTGAGGAAGTACACGAACTTTTTCAGGAAAAACCTCGTTTACACGTTTTGTTTAAGGCAATACAGAATCTAAAAAACAATTTGTGTCAAAAGCACAGAACGGGGCCCTTATAGGAAATTCTATTTTCTATATAAATATATAAGTGTGCATAGGCCTAGACCCTACAGATCAGAGCAATTTGACCAAAGCTTGAGGAAGTACACGAACTTTTTACTCCTTCACTAGCAGTTTACAGAATGTAGGCTCCCCCCCCCCCCCCCCCCTGTTCCCCGGCCTCCCTTGTGATGATATTTATTTATTCATAGCCTTCAACTTTGAGTTCATCGTGTTGTGAAATAGAGTCTTAAGAATATAGTTTCGCATCTTACACCAATAAGTAAAATATCGTCTTAATGAGATAAGAGTTCTGAGTTTTGATTCCTAGCATGACAGGAAAATTAATGATTAGTTGAATATGTGTGTCCTCTTTCAATGTGATGAAATTGACGGGCGAGGTTTATAAGTTAATTGATAAAGGCGTGTGACCTGCCTCGGTGGTCGCACGGTCTAACGCGCTTATCTCGTGTTAGACTAAACTGCCGAGGACAGGGAGATCGGGATGGAATTCTGGCCGGGTGCACCGTGGCTGCTTTTTACTACATGGTTCCCCATTCTCCCCACGCAAATGTGGGTACACTTCCTAATTACACAAACCACATCACAAAGCCCATCAGCGTAATTTGTACATACCGTATAGCCCGAACTCGTCGTAAGACGCGGTGGTATAGAAAAGTCTTATGCGGACAATTAGTCGCTTCAGAAATAATAATAGGACTCAAGACTTTGTCGTCTATTATGTTCTATTTAAAATCAAACCCCCTTTATTATTGTTAAATTCTACTTGTTGAGCACTATGGAGGTTCAAAAATCTTTACCATCGCCCGTATTTAACATTGTCATGACGACGCAAAAAAAAAAAAATCTTTGAAACAAAAAAGACTTTAAAAATACTTTAAAGTTTAAGTTATAGCACTTGGGATTATTTTTATTGAACTATCATGTTTATTTAATACCTCTACAAATTGTACATATTTTAAATTTTATTTCTTTAATTTATTACAATAAAGGTAATGCTATTTGTTGTTTTCTTTCTCAAAACCTTAACCAAATAGTAATATTGTTCCCACCACGTATTACTATCAATTTGTGTAATACTCTTATGTACTAGTTAGGAAGATGGGCTAGGGATGAGGTATGTGTAACTTGGAGGAAGTGCACCAGAATTTGCTTAGAGAGTAGAAACCATTTAGGGGAAATCATCCTCAGTACACCCGACCTGGTTCAAACCCTGATAATCCCCGTCAGCGGCAGTCTAATCGAACATGAGATTAGCGCGTTAGACCATGCAAGCACCGAGACGGGTAAACAATTATTTTTAATATAAATTATTAATTATTAAGGTGGATATAAAAGATGCGTTTTAGGTCAAAACCATAGGTTAAAACCATAATTGGTACCGAGGGCCGGTGGGATCCTAGTTTTCGATGAATGACAGAACTCCTAGCTGCACTCATGGTTAAATAGAATAATGAAAGGGATTTTGAAAATAATGATTTTTGTTTAAAATGGTTATCTGGGAAGTTTTTTGTATTTTATTTTCTGGAAAGTTTATTTAGCACCGCGTCTTACTACCCATTCGGATTATACGCCTATGGCTAATTAAACTATTAGCTTAGGAATGAAGTAGGTATGATTCAGAGGAAGTGCGCCCACATTGGTATGGAAGGAGAGTGTGAAACCATTTAGGGAAAAACCTTAAGTTTACATACACCAAGCCAGGCCCAGGATATTATGCCTGATCTGGCAAGCCAACAAGACTATTATCAGCTTGACAATTAGATCGCGCGTGCCTGTCTATTGTGGCTTGGGAAAAGAAAACAAAGAACGAAAAAAGAAATAGTTTTAGAAATTAAAAATTAGTTTACAATGATTTTTAAGTAAGTTTGTTATTAATTTAACCTAATATTAGCAAGATCTGTATAGTAAGATGTCGAGCCCAAAACTGTTTTGGGTATATTATTTAAATAGATATAATGAAATGTACTAAAAGAGTAATAAAAATCGTTATAAAAAAAAGTAATTTGATATGATTGGTTTTAAAAGTCAAAAGAGTTAAATTGTAATTGTAATGGGTATAATACAACTTGTCATTTTGGCTGACAATAGTTTACGACACTTTTTCAATTGCTTGCTTTAGTTATGAAAGTGGGTTGGATTCATGAGTCAACCAGACTGTCCACGAAATGTGATTCCCACGAGCTCAACAGCAGAATTTTATGAAATATTGGAATGGACTGGGTTTCGGAGGGGGAACAGGTTCTGCCCTTAGTCAGGCAGAGGTGTATGAGTCATAATACCAAAGTTATTAGGTACCTATTTATAGTCTATGTGTCTTGCTTTGGGCAGGGGGGGGAAAAGAGAGGCTCGCGGATGAAAGGTCTATTGACAGTAGAATACGAAGGAATAATTGTTGGGAGAATTTGTCATAGTCAAGCATTTATAGTTAAATGATTATTTCTTGTATAGAGAGAATAATGGTGGGAAAAGGAAGGTTATATACATTGTACAAACAAATGAGAACGAAATTAAAAAAAAGTTAAAAAATATACAAGCGTGCCATTGATCCTAAAATATTACCAATTCACCAATAAAATAGACAAAAAAAAATGATTTTGACATAAGAGCAATTAAAACAGAATTTTAAATAAAAATAAAACTGTATATTTATTATTACATTATGTAAAATTAGGAGTTATACATTGCGTAAAAACCGGCGAATAAATATGATTTTTGAGAAGATGTGATCGGGACCATCACGGCCCTGATCTTTGCCCTTAACACAAATTGTTTTTTAGCAGCTGTAGCACCTTAAACAAAACGTGTAAACGAGGTTTTTCCTGAAAAAGTTCGTGTACTTCCTCAAGCTTAGGTCAAATTGCTCTGATCTGTAGGTCTAGGCCTATGCACACTTATATATTTAGATAGAGAATTAAATTTCCTATCAGGGCCCCGCGCTGTGCTTTTGACACAAATTGTTTTTTTTGATTCTGTAGTGCCTTAAAAAAACGTGTAAACGAGGTTTTTCCTGAAAAAGTTCGTGTACTTTCCCCCAAGCTTTGGGAAAATTGCTCAGATCTGTAGGGTCTAGGCCTATGCACACTTATATATTTAGATAGAGAATTAAATTTCCTATCAGGGCCCCGCTCTGTGCTTTTGAAACAAATTGTTTTTTAGATTCTGTATTGCCTTAAACAAAACGTGTAAACGAGTGTTTTTCCACATAAAAATCGTGTAGTTCCTCAAGCTTTTGGTCAAATTGCTCAGATCTGTAGGGTCTAGGCCTATGCACACTTATATATTTTGGATATATAATTAAATTTTCTATCAAGTCCCCGATCTGTGCTTTTGACACAAATTGTTTTTAGAAGCTGTAGCGCCTTAAATAAAACGTGGTAAACGAGGATTTCCCTGATAAAAACGTGTATTTCCTCAAACTTTGGGCAAATTGCTCTGATCTGTAGGGTCTAGGCCTAATGCACACTTATATATTTAGATAGAAAATAGAATTTCCTATCCAGGGCCCCGCTCTGTGCTTTTGACACAAATTGTTTTTTAGATTCTGTATTGCCTTAAACAAAACGTGTAAACGAGGTTTTTACTGAAAAAGTTCGTGTACTTCCTCAAGTTTTGGTGTAATTGCTTTATCTGTAGGGTCTAGGCCTATACACACTTATGTATTTAGATAGAGAATTGAAATTTACTATCAGGTCCCCGCTCTGTGCTTTTGACACAAATTGTTTTTTAGAATCTGAAGCGCCTTAAATAAAACGTGTAAACGAGGTTTTTCCTGATAAAAATCGTGTACTTCTCAAGCTTTGGTCAAATTGCTCTGATCTGTAGGGTCTGGCCTATGCACACTTATATATTTAGATAGAAAATTGAATTTTCTATCAGGGCCCCCGCTATGTGCTTTTGACACAAATTGTTTTTTTAGAATCTATAGATCCTTAAACAAAAACGTGTAAACGAGGTGTTTCTTGATAAATATCGTGTACTTCCTCTAGCTTTGGTCAAATTGCTCTGATCTGTAGGGTCTAGGCCTATGAAAACTTATATATTTTAAATAGATAGTTAAATTTCCTATCAGGGCCCGCTCTGGGTTTTGACACAAATTGTTTTTTAGAATCTATAGCGCCTTAAACAAAACGTGTAAACGAGGTGTTTCCTAAGAAAATCGTGTACTTCCTCTAACTTTGGTCAAATTGCTCTGATCTGTAGGGTCTAGGCCTATGCACACTTATACATTTAGATAGAGAATCGAATTTACTATCAGGTCCCCACACTGAGCTTTTGACACAAATTGTTTTTTAGATTTTGTAGCGCCTTAAACAAAACGTGCAAACGAGGTTTTTCCTTAAAAAATTCGTGTACTTCCTCAAGTTTTGGTGTAATTGCTCAGATCTGTAGGGTCTAGGCCTATGCACACTTATATTTAGATAGAGAATTGAATTTACTATCAGGGCCCCGCTCTGTGCTTTTGACACAAATTGTTTTTTAGAAGCTGTAGCGCCTTAAAAAAAACGTGTAAACGAGGTTTTTCCTGATAAAAATCGTGTACTTCCTCAAGCTTTGGTCAAATTGCTCTGATCTGTAGGGTCTAGGCCTATGCACACTTATATATTTGGATAAAAATTAAATTTCCTATCAGGTCCCCGCTCTGTGCTTTTGACACAAATTGTTTTTTAGAAGCTGTAGCGCCTTAAAAAAAACGTGTAAACGAGGTGTTTCCTAAAAAAATCGTGTACTTCCTCTAGCTTTGGTCAAATTGCTCTGATCTGTAGGGTCTAGGCCTATGCACACTTATATATTTAAATAGATAATTAAATTTCCTATCAGGGTCCCGCTCTGTGCTTTTGACACAAATTGTTCTTTAGAAGCTGTAACGCTTTAAATAAAACGTGTAAACGAGGTTTTTCCTGATAAAAATCGTGTATTTCCTCAAGCTTTGGGCAAATTGCTCTGATCTGTAGGGTCTAGGCCTATGCACACTTATATATTTAAATAGATAATTAAATTTCCTATCAGGGCCCCGCTCTGTGCTTTTGACACAAATTGTTTTTTTAGAAGCTGTATTGCCTTAAAAAAACGTGTAAACGAGGTTTTTCCTGAAAAAAATTGTGTACTTCCTCAAGATTTGGTCAAATTGCTCTGATCTGTGGGTCTAGGCCTATGCACACTTATATATTTGGATATAAATTTAATTTCCTATCAGGTCCCCGCTCTGTGCTTTTGACACAAATTGTTTTTAGAAGCTGTAGCGCCTTAAATAAAACGTGTAAACGAGGTTTTTCCTGATAAAAATCGTGTACTTCCTCAACTTTTGGTCAAATTGCTCAGATCTGTAGGGTCTAGCCTATGCACACTTATATATTTGATATAGAATTAAATTTCCTATCAAGGTCCCCGCTCTGTGCTTTTGACACAAATTGTTTTTTAGAATCTGTAGCACCTTAAATAAAACGTGTAAACGAGGTTTTTCTGATAAAATTCGTGTATTTCCTTAAACTTTGGCGAAATTGCTTGATCTGTAGGGTCTAGGCCTATCACACTTATATATTTAGATATAAAATAGAATTTCCTATCAGGGCCTCGCTCTGTGCTTTTGACACAAATTTGTTTTTTAGATCTGTATTGCCTTAAAAAAAACGTGTAAACGAGGTTTTTCCTGATAAAATCGTGTACTTCCTCAAGTTTTGGTTAATTGCTCAGATCTGTAGGGTCTAGGCCTATGCACACTTTTATATTTAGATAGAGAATTGAATTTACTATCAGGCCCGCTCTGTGCTTTTGACACAAATTGTTTTTTAGAATCTGTAGCTCCTTAAATAAAACGTGTAAACGAGGTTTTTCCTGATAAAAATCGTGTACTTCTCAGCTTTGGTCAAATTGCTCTGATCTGTAGGGTCTTGGCCTATGCAACTTATATATTTAAATAGAAATTGAATTTATATCAGGGCCCCGCTCTGTGCTTTTGACACAAATTGTTTTTTAGAATCTATAGATCCTTAAACAAAACGTGTAAACGAGGTGTTTCTTGATAAATATCGTGTACTTCCTCTAGCTTTGGTCAAATTGCTCTGATCTGTAGAGTCTAGGCCTATGAAAACTTATATATTTAAATAGATAATTAAATTTCCTATCAGGGCCTCGCTATGGGCTTTTGACACAAATTGTTTTTTAGAATCTATAGCGCCTTAAAAAAACGTGTAAACGAGGTGTTTCCTAATAAAAATCGTGTACTTCCTCTAGCTTTGGTCAAATTGCTCTGATCTGTAGGGTCTAGGCCTATGCACACTTATCTATTTAGATAGAGAATCGAATTTACTATCAGGTCCCCACACTGAGCTTTTGACACAAATTGTTTTTTAGATTTTGTAGCGCCTTAAACAAAACGTGTAAACGAGGTTTTTCCTTAAAAAGTTCGTGTACTTCCTCAAGTTTTGGTGTAATTGCTCAGATCTGTAGGGTCTAGGCCTATGCACACTTATATATTTAGATAGAGAATTGAAATTTCTATCAGGGCCCCTCTCTGTGCTTTTGACACAAATTGTTTTTTAGAAGCTGTAGCGCCTTAAATAAAACGTGTAAACGAGGTTTTTCCTGATAAAAATCGTGTACTTCCTCAAGCTTTGGTCAAATTGCTCTGATCTTTAGGGTCTAGGCCTATGCACACTTATATATTTAGATAGAGAATTGAAATTTCTATCAGGGCCCCGCTCTGTGCTTTTGACACAAATTGTTTTTTAGAAGCTGTAGCGCCTTAAATAAAACGTGTAAACGAGGTTTTTCCTGATAAAAATCGTGTACTTCCTCAAGATTTGGTCAAATTGCTCTGATCTGTAGGGTCTAGTTCTATGCACACTTATATATTTAGATAGAGAATTGAAATTTCTATCAGGTCCCCGCTCTGTGCTTTTGACACAAATTGTTTTTTAGAATCCATAGCGCCTTAAACAAAACGTGTAAACGAGGTGTTTCCTGATAAAAATCGTGTACTTCCTCTAGCTTTGGTCAAATTGCTCTGATCTGTTGGGTCTAGGCCTATGCACACTTATATATTTAAATAGATAATTAAATTTCCTATCAGGGCCCCGCTCTGTGATTTTGACACAAATTGTTTTTTAGAAGCTGTAGCGCCTTAAATAAAAGTGTAAACGAAGTTTTTCCTGATAAAAATCGTGTACTTCCTCAAGATTTGGTCAAATTGCTCTGATCTGTTGGGTCTAGGCCTATGCACACTTATATATTTGGATATAAAATTTAATTTCCTATCAGGTCCCCGCTCTGTGCTTTTGACACAAATTGTTTTTTAGAAGCTGTAGCGCCTTAAATAAAACGTGTAAACGAGGTTTTTCCTGATAAAAATCGTGTACTTCCTCAAGCTTTGGTCAAATTGCTCTGATCTGTAGGGTCTAGGCCTATGCACACTTATATATTTAGATAGAAAATACAATTTCCTATCAGGGCCTTGCTCTGTGCTTTTGACACAAATTGTTTTTTAGATTCTGTATTGCCTTAAACAAAACGTGTAAACGAGGTTTTTCCTGAAAAAGTTCGTGTACTTCCTCAAGTTTTGATGTAATTGCTCAGATCTGTAGGGTCTAGGCCTATGCACACTTATATATTTAGATAGAGAATTGAATTTACTATCAGGTCCCCACTCTTTGCTTTAGACACAAATTGTTTTTTAGAATCTGTAGCGCCTTAAATAAAACGTGTAAACGAGGTTTTTCTGATAAAAATCGTGTACTTCCTCAAGCTTTGGTCAAATTGCTCTGATCTGTAGGGTCTAGGCCTATGCACACCTATATATTTGTATAGAGAATTAAATTTCCTATCAGGTCCCCGCCCTGTGCTTTTGACACAAATTGTTTTTTAGAATCTGAAGCGGCTTAAACAAAACGTGTAAACGAGGTTTTTCCTGAGAAAAATCGTGTACTTCCTCTAGCTTTGGTCAAATTGCTTTGATCTGTAGGGTCTAGGCCTATGCACACTTATATATTTAGATATAGAATTGAATTTCCTATCAAGGCCTTGCTCTGTGCTTTTGACACAAATTATTTTTTAGATTCTGTAGCGCCTTAAACAAAACGTGTAAACGAGGTTTTTCCTGAGAAAAATCGTTGTACTTCCTCAAGCTTAGGTCTAATTGCTCTGATCTGTAGGGTCTAGGCCTATGCACACTTTTTTCCGTTTGATAGAGAAATGAAATTATATTTTTACAACTTCGTTTTAATTTTTAAATACAAATTCCGCCGTCTATAATTATTTTCTGAACTAATTTTTTATTGGTTATATTTGTTTTTCTTGTGTTGGTATTGGACGTGTAGGTTATTGTGGATGTGGAATAGTTCAGCCCAATTCTGAAACCAATATACAAGCTAATAGCCGACTTTAAATATAAGCGTAGTCTTGGAAGACTGTAAACTAAAGGGATGATAACTACTTATTTAAATATAATAAAGATTTTATTCGTATGTGCACAGTATTAACTGGAAAACTGAATTGTATATCCTTTAATGTAAATGATTCTTCAGGTAAGTGTGGTGTAATACTTCCCTATTTTCAAATAATAACACCTTTATTCATCAGAGACATGATTCGCATAAGAACATTGAAAGAAACCGTTAAATATTTCCCCTCACGATGTAGCAGACTATAATTAACTTGAGTGTCACGCTTTGGACCTTGGCAATGCGTATGTTTATGTCCATCCAGTATAATATAAAGATCACTGGATGAGGTAGACAGTCAATAGAACTAGAACCATTAAATAGAACTATTAATAAAGTTCGGGTAGCCACTACTGTGTCACTGGCTCATTCTATTTTGGCCCAGGTAGGTATCGTCCTGTATTTAGAATAGCACCGCATTTGAGGCATTCTAACTATAATATGAACCCACATTCAGTTGGTTTAGTAGTTTTTATTTTGAAAAAAACATTTTGGTTAAAAAGAATAATAGGGTTTAAAATTCAAAAGGGAAATTTAAATTTTAAACCATCACTATTGATGATATCCCCTAGGGGAGTAGGTTTCCCCACCAAGTTTTGTTAAATTTGAATTAAAATAAATTATTAATTTGTTAAGCCCCTTTTTAAAATAATTTAAATTAAATTATTTTTTTTTTTTGTAACAGGCCTTTTCTTTGGAAAATTAAACTTTTTTGGTTGATAATTTCTCACAGTTTGAAAAAAAATTTTCTAATAAAATTTTTTATGTATATAAAGTAGGATTTTGGGTTTGGGGAAGGACTTTAAAAAACTACCAGCCCCTTTTTAAAACATAGAAAAATATTTTACTTTAAATTTATTAATTTTGGGAAAATTTTAGAAAATTTTAAAACACAAGCCCATATCGCTGGATGTTACATAAAATTGAAATATTTAAACTTTGTTAAAATTGTGGTTAAAAATCAAAAATTTTTTTCTCCCTATTTGAATATGACTACCAAATTTTTTGGGTTTAAAGAGTTTTTTTTTAAAAAAGTTTTTTTTTTTTAAAATTTAAAGTCTGCATTCAAGGACTAGATATATATAAAAAATAAGAATTTTTTTCCTTAAAGCGTACACTGTGACCTTTCTTTTTGGGGACCACCCTGTTCCAAGGGGCCACTCCCCCGTGCCTACCTATGACAGGGAGATTGAGGTTCCCAGTCCCCGGTTTTTTTGTATTGATAAATTTTTAAACTTTGGGTTTTCCCCTTTCCCTTCACGCCCAAAGGGAGGTTTCACTTTCCTAAAATTTAAAACCCTTTCCCCATCCCTGGAATTCCCCTTAGAGTGGTGTTTATTTTTAAAAGGAATCAAGAGAAGCAGTGCTTTCCTAAGATTAAAAGGGAAAAAAAAAAATAAAAGGAAAATAAAGTTTAAAACAAAATTATGAATTTTTATAAACTCTCCCAAAAAGT
>JBCFYV010004984.1:0-13533 GCA_039000515.1 Timema cristinae
TCACAAATAAAAACTCCCAAATTATATTGATATATTTTTCCAATATATCAGGGAAAATATTGGTTTTATAAAAATATATTTAAATTTAAAAATTTTTTTTTTTTTTTTAAAAGTTCTAAAAATTGTAGTGCTAAATTTGGGTTTTTTCTCAATTAGAATTTCCACATCAGACCGAAATCCTTAAAGTCATTTTTAAAGAAAAAATTTAGGCATTCCCTTTAGTTTGTTTAAAATTGATCAAAGTTAAGAAATTCTTTTATCTTTCACTACATCTTAGTACCTTTTCGTACTTACCCATACATTATTAGGTACGCTAATGGAAATAGCGATAAGGTAGAAATGTATAGGAAGTGTACCCAAATCTACGCGGAGAGAGAGTTGTAAACTATTTAGGAAAAACCACCCCCAATATACTCGACTGAGATTTGAGCTCCGATTTCCTCATCACCGGAAATCCAGACTGACAAGAGTTCCTTCCTTTCCACCTCTATCTCATGCATACCTGTATTTACGATGGTTAAAAGGAGCTTGTTATTCAACATATAGCTAAAACTAAGGGAGGCTCCTAGAAGAAAAAATTGTCATATGAATTGCTGTACATGTATGGAACAGAAGTCTAGATAGCATATTCTTATGCATCATCCTCGTTCACACGGTGAAAGTACTGTTACGGTTGTATAGTGACAGTTTATTGCCATTATGTGGACAGATATTACTGTCACTGTCAGAATGCCATATTAGCAATGTCACGAATCAAATATTAATGTAAGAGAATGTGAATGTGACAGTAGCGAACCGCGGCAGTACCGTCAATTATCGCAGTTGTTTGCACCGTTTGAACAGGTTTGTTTATCCGACTTCCACGACGGTGTGACAGTGAACCTTTTACTTTTCGCGCCAAGTACCTGTTGTGTCTCATAGCCTAAAACTAAAATTTAGTTTAGTTATTCATCTGTTTCAGCAGTTCATCGAACACGTATTTATCAATTCGAAGAAAATTGCAGAATGATCAAGAATATTCCAATGCTAGCTCCTTTGCAGTGTGTGTGAGTAACTCAGGATATCTCTTCGCTCTACCCCTTTTCCTATCCAATAGTGTTTCTTTTTCGTACGTTTATTTAGCTCAATATCAATCGTTCGTCAACCCCTCTAGCAAGATCCGGCAAAAAAGTCGATAGTTTTACGGTGATAGAGGTATTTACTATCACGTTGATTTCAGTACAAAGTGTGGAACAGATACTGCCCAACGCGTGAACGAATACTTCCGCGGCAGAAAAAAATCGCTCACTTTCATTACTTCTACAGCCGTTATAGTACTGCCACCGTGTTAACGAAGCTTTACATTATAACAGTGAATCAAGGGGTAACGGGAGTATTCGTTCACACGTTGAACTGAATCAATGTGAGTGTGTGATAGTGAACACATCAATCACCGTAAAATGGCGGAATCTGCACAGGCTTTGGCTCAAGTGGTTGAAGAACCTATTGTTATTGAGGTAAATAGACGTACGAAAAATGAATAGAAGTGGATGAGAAAATGGGTAGCAGGCTAAGTCATAAAACACACACCTGAGCAATATAGTCAACGAATAAATCATCGGGTAACCTATTGGATTGATCAGGCAAGTCTCGATGGGCGCTGCCACTTGTCACGACACGCGCATTAATGTGGATTCACACGTTCGCCGAAAAACTCGCGCAGAACAGAAACGTGTCACGTGACGGGCTCTAAGATTTCCGCCTAATTAAAGCGAGCTATTCCGCTAAAGTTCAACTCATATCTACACTGTCCACTCTGCCTGAGATTTCGGCACAGGAGAACGAGAAACCAATAAAATCTCAGAGCCAATCTGTTGTGCCTCACTGTTATGTCGGCACATTGTATCTTTCCTCCGCACTTGTAACAGGCCGCTCCAACCACTCTCCCTACTGCCTGGACCGCCCACAGTCCATATTCTCTGAGCCGTCCATGGCGCTTTCACCACTGTAGTCAGCACCTCTTCCTATTGGCCCTCCCAAGTCAGAAGCATCCGGGCTGGAGTGCCGCAGGGTTCCATGGTGGGCCCGCTGCTCTTCAGTCTCTATGTGAACGACATTCCAAAATCTCCAGACACAGAGTTGGCTCTGTATGCGGACGACACGGCTCTAGTAGCGGAGTCGTGGCGAGGGCAGCTGGTGGAGAGGCGACTCCAGACGCACCTGACGCAGTTTGGAGGGGTGGCTGACCACCTGGAGAACAAGTATTAACATTGAGAAGAGCACCGCAATGCTCTTCACATGGAAAAGAAAGTACTACAGGCCGGGCCCCACTCCAGCTGTTCGGAGAACAGATCAGATGGGCGGACAGTGTTAAGTACCTGGGACTTACGCTGGACACAAAACTGACCTGGAGACAAACACTGTAACGAAAGATTCAACAAGGCGAGACAAAGGCTGGGAGTCCTAGCCCACGCTTAACAGGCGTAGAGCCTGGCCAAAAGGGGAACGGTCGGGACGCTGTACAAGCAGCTGCTCAGACCAAATCCTCGACTATGCGGTGTCCCGCTTGGGGTCACCTGGCGGACACGTATATGAGGAGGATGCAGGCGTTCCAGGGGCGTATGTCTGAGGATCATTGGGGGCGCACCTTGGTATGTCCAGAATGAGACTCTTCATCCGACCTGGATAGCCTACCATCAAGGACCACTTCCGGAAACTGGCGCAGTCCTTCTACGCCAACTTCCCGGTGCCACCAACCCTCTTATCCAGGGCTTGGAACTACGTCATCGACCCGGTGGGTGCCCAACGATGTCCCAGAGCCCTGCTCGATAAGCGAGAAGTGTCAACAGGGGTTTGGGAGGCTCTCACACCAGCCCCCCATAGAGTAGTGTCCCGCACGTAACTCTTAAAAACCTTATTCGGTTTCTCGTTTTCTTACCCCCCCTTTTTTTTACCCCCAATATTACTAATATTATGTAATCTTGTTTCTTGTTCCAGAAACTCGCGAAACGCGCCCCACCCGTTTTTTAAATTTTTGCAAACCACAGGGTGTGACCTTTTGGTCGGTACGTGTTGGAACTTGCTCTCGTGTTCCCCTTCGGGAAGCATCGGAGCATCCCTTTTGTCTGTCTGTCCGAATCAGTCCAACCCAAAACGCATGCGCTCGAGCAAATTGTCAGACTTGTGTCTTACAACCCGCTAGGTAAATCCAATCGTTTGTCGGCTCTCAACGCGTTTATCAAAGCGGGGAGCAGATCGTTAAACGGCTGTCTTAAGCCCGCGGGAAAACCTAATCACCTACACTTAACTAAACTGGGGACGGACGTTACGGTGGTAGTTCCTGTGGTTGAAACCTAACGGTGCCAACGAAGCCACAGTAGGCTGTAAAACGTGACCGGCTGCAAAGCAATACCTCGCATCGGAGTCAGTCTTCCGGGACACCACACAACACTACAAGCCCTCTCACACTGTACAGAGGAGGGTATCTTAGCCCTTCCACACTTGGCCACTAGCCTGCCCTTTTCAGGGCTGACGAAATGGCCACCCCCGATTTGCTCTAGACCAAACGCCACAGACATGCCATACACATCGACCGACGTCTCATACATGAAGACCGAAAACCGACGGACAAGGGACTTTCACGATGGCCGACAAACTAGGGCGAAAAAAAAAATTCCAACCCCACAAAAACAAAAAAAAAGACTACACTGGCAGTGACAAACAAGTTCGAGGCCTGGAAAGGCCGCCAGCCAACTAAACCACACAAGACGATCAAGCACAACAAACAAAAGATAACCAACCCACAAACGTCTAACCACTACACCCAAGATACGCTACCCACCGATAGTTACACTGGGCACTCAAAATTAGCCCAAAAAAAGCTAAAGAGATGGAAACAAAATTTAAAATCACATACATCGCAAACGGACTTAAAATTCACACCACCAACAAACAAGACTACGAACTGATGAAAACACCCACTGAAAGACCTAAAACAAGAATTTAACACATACACACTACCTAGGGACAAACCAGTCAAGGTAGTCATCAAGGGGTTCCTCCCAATATGGCCACCGAGGACATTAAAACAGGAACTCATGGGGCTAGGATACTCCGTCACGGACGTAAGGCAATTCTCAAAAAAGACACAAGCAGACAACACCAACAGACAGTCACTACTGCCAACATTTCAAGTAACTATCGCCAATAACACAGACACATCCAACATCTACAAAATAGAATACTTAAACCACACAAGAGTAAAAATTGTTCCATACATCCCATCCGAAAACAACCATTGTTCAGTGCCACAGATGCTAAAGATACGGACACACAAAAAAAAACTGCCCAAAACATTCCAAGATTAGTAAAGTGCACAAACCTACCTACACAAAGGACTGCCCGAAAAAAGAAAACACCACCCCTCCACCCGATGTAATAAATTGTATAGGAAACCACAAGGCTAACTACAGCATGTGCCCGTCTACGTGGAATTACTCGAAAAGAGAAAATCCACGCAAAATAACAAGCTATACAAAAGACAAAACACACCAAAACAAGACACCCTCCAGCACACCAGGCCTCGTCTAATCGCTTCCCCAATTGAGAAATAGGCCCCAACAATCAACCATAGAGGAAGGCGCGTGTCCCCCCAAGCAGGAAAAATAACACAACAGGGGCCAGCATTCACAAAAGCTATACTCAGCAGTACAAGGACAGCAGGCACGCACGAAAACCACCACGACAAGAGACGACTTCAACAATGTCAAACATTAAAGAAGTTAATAGGCCTGCAAAAGGGAATTCAACATCTTCAAAATGATCACACACTTCAAACCTTACCTTTCCCCAGACTAAGCCAATGCACTAGCGCTACAGATAAGATTTTCAACTGATAGAAGGTGTCACTGAATACTTTATGACCCAGGATGACTTACAGACAAAGGACTTGGACTAAAGACATACTATGTGTTTTTATATGGAACGCGAACGGGATACTCACGCAAGCAAAGGAACTAGAGGAACTTTTCAAAACCTACGGTATGACATAGCTTTAATAAACGAAACCCGCTTACACCCAAATACAAATATATATTTCTTCGCGTTTCGATATAAAACAGGAGCGACCTTCCCAACGGAAGGGGAGAGGGAACAACAGTTTTCATCAAAAATAATATACCTCACTACAGGCACAATTACAATTTCCTCCAAAAACCCAGAAGCAGCAGCATTGCAAGTGAATACCAAGAGCGGAAGCATCCTATTTGCAGCCATATATAAGCCACCGACGAAGACGTTACTGCACAAGACTTAAACACGATAATAGACTCCAACACAAACTTCTTAGCAGGTTTACTTAAACAGTATACACCCAAACTGGAACAGCAGGTTAACAAAAAGGGATGGGAAAACACTCAACAAAACGCAGACAGGTTAAACAACTTAAACCCACGAGCGATTGGGAGTGTTTTAAAAGATCTCTTAACAACACACTACCCGAGTTAATTGACATTACAACAACAAAGGAAGCAAGCAACACTGCAAATATTTACCAACATAGTACAGGAGGCCCCACAGAACCAACACAACCTTTGAGACAAAAAACCACGACCTAAGACCCCTTAACCCGGGTCTTGACTTTCTGATTGCTCAGAAAAGAGAGGCGAGGAGAGACTGGCAGAGATACAGGACACCACAACATAGAACAGCTTACAATCACCTTAGAGCGCAAGTAAGAAATCAAATTAAAAAACAATTAAAATAAACAACTGGAACAACTAAAGTCTCAGACGCAGCACTGGACTCCAGAAAAATCTGGAAGATAACAAAACTACTAAAATGAAACAAAAAAACAATCATTTCCAGCTATTCACGTCGAGAACGGCATGGCCTACACAAGCTCGGGGAAAGCAGAAAGCAATAGCCGTGACCGAGAAACAAATTTAACCCTAAAAAACAACCTCAAAGACCCCGATTTTGTTAGGGACGCTAAGGTCAATATCTAAGCGGCCTATTATGTCACAGGCGACCTAATAACATTAGACGAGCTAAACCACACATTTAAATACCTCCCAAACAGAAAGCACCAGGCCACGACCGACTGCTAAACGAGACAATTAAACAAATTCCACCCAAAGCCAAACTAACGCTACTACACATACTCAACGCCCTACTCTCACTGTGTCACTTCCCCGACGTGTGAAAACTGGCTAGAGTGATAACACTCCCCAAACCAGGAAAGGGCCCATTTTCCTCAAAACAGACAGCCAATAAGTCTCCCCCACCCCTCTTAGCAAAGTGTAATGAAAAATAATTTTAAAAAGATTAAACCACTTTAGTGAAACCCGAAATATCATCCCAAAACTACAATTCGGATTTAGGGAAAAACATTCCACTTTTATACCCAGTACTAAATTAACGAAGACGCAAAAAGAACTTTCTCAGAAAAAAAAGTCAATAGTAAACTATATTCTTAGATTTCGAAAAAGCTTTCGACAAAGTTTGGCATATAGGCCTAATACAAAAATTAATAAAACTTGGTTACCCCCAATGGATCATCCATACCGTCGCCAGTTTCCTCTCAAGGAGAAGGTTCCAGGTAGTTATGGAGGGCGCCATATCCCAAAACACGCGCCATAAAACCGGGATCTTCACTCTCACCACACCTGTACAATATATACATCTCCGACATTCCAATTCACGCACAAGCCAAGGTCAGACTTTTTGTAGACGACACTATGATCTACACCATCAACAAAACATTAACTACGCCAGTCTGGCGATGCAGAGATACCTGGGTAATTTACAAGACTGGCTCACAAACTGGCGGATTAAGGTCAACGCTGCCAAAAACCGCTGCCATAATCTTAAGTCGTAGAAACAAACATCTACCAGCCTCACTCACACTACTCGATACGAAAATTCCAGTAAAAACTGAAACAAAATATTTAGGATCACAATAGATTCTAGATTAACTTGGAAGAAACACATAGAGGATATTAATCAGAAAAACAACAGGGAGCTTCGTCCAATTATTCCCACTACTAAAGGGCAGGAAATTAACCATCCACACAAAAACAATTCTCTATAAAACATTTGATTCAACCGATAATATTATATAACTGCCAAGCATGGGAGTTACGGAGCTAAAACCTCACAAAAAGACTCAAACAACACAAAACAAAATACTGAGAGCAATCACTGGGCACCCTGACGCACGAGGACCACAGACATACACGCGATGACAAACTGTAGGGCAACTTCAGGAAATTTACAAAGACCGCAACAAGAGACTGTACGAACAGACTGACACACACACACAAAAGAAGATAGTAGGGGCTTAGGACCTACAAACCCTGCAAAGAAAGGTACTACAAACGGCCCTGGATGGCGTAGTTGTGCTTTTATACTAACCTATTAGTGTCTATTATAATCTAAAAAAAATTAAAAATATAAAAACCAAGAGAAAACTATAAAAAATAATAAAAAAAATCCTAAACTTAACATAGCTTGTAAATTAAATTAACCCACACATTACAATCAACTACGCCGGAACTCGACACATCCCTGACTAGACCTTCACCGACCTTCATACACAAATCGCTCATTTCATTCCATCACTACCTTATCACGGCCGGACGCCACTGGGATAACCGACTAGGCTTTCTACTTGTCAGAGGATAATACTGGCAACCCCGGGCCGGCCCCAGATAGTGAATGGAAATGTATCCTAGTCAGAAACCTGATCCTAAGAAAAGAAAATCCTACCACCCTTCGATATTTTTTTAACCTTTATCGCCGCCGGACTCTACTGGGATAACCGACTAGGTTCTACGAGTCAGAGAATAATACTGGCGCCATTGTCGGCCCCAGATGGGGAATGGAAATGTATCCATCCGCTTCAAACCAAATCCCAAGAAAAGTTAAAACCAAACCGCCCCATGCCCCGGAAAGCGACTCCCACAAATCCCCCCCAAAATTTCCCCAAAACCATCATACCTTGAACACATTTTCCTATCCCAAAAAAAAAAATCCCCCCCAACCCGAACCCAGCAAATCACTCACATCCCCAAATTTCACCTCAAGAGCTATTAATTAAACTTTAAATTTTTTACAGCTCTTTTCTTGATATCACACAAAAGTAAATAATTTCATTCACGATTTTAAGAGTCCAACAATAACTGGACTCAAACAATAAATCAGCTTTTTTCTAAGATGACCAGATTGGCGCTTCTTCAATTTTGGAATTTTCTTAGTCGGCAACAGCCGTACGGGAGCCGTTTCTGGTGCCCCACCTATACAAAAGAGAAAAAAAGTGACTTTTTTTTTAAAGAGCTATTTTTTTGACTCCCTCCCTTTCCCGTTCCTACCACCCACCGCGCCACGTTAGGGGACCATTCTAACCTCCCACCGCACTCTATCCTACTTCCCGCCGCGACTCCCCTTTGCCGAAACTCCCCCTTAACCCCCTCAACTCCCCCATGGGCTTTCCTCGTCCCCGGGAAATTCCACAGATGGTAAAACCCCGACCTCCGGCAAACCCAACCGACGGAAGACCCTAAAGGAAACATCACCGGCCAAAACAACTAAACCAGGCCCATCTCTTCTACCCCGACTCACACCCAAAACCCCCCGGGACGCCCCCCACTTCGCTCCAACATCTTCAAGTGTCCCTACCCCTGGGTACTATTCCCTTCTCGTCTCTCCTCTCACCAACCCCCCGACCTCCACCACCCAATTTTCTTCTTTTAAGCCCTAGGGCTGTCATTGCAAGTCTTAGCCCCCCCCACAACCACCTACTTTTCTCCCCCCTCCCTTCCTTACCCCCCACCCGCTTCCCTCGGACCGTCTAGCCACAAACTACCAGGCGACTGCACGTCAAACGATGCAACCCCAAAAAAACCCGAACCGTAGTGAGGGATTACAAACCATCTCAAATGATGCACATCGCATTTGTCACACAGCCTGTACACCAAAGCAAGAAAACACTTCGGGGCCTTTGTGGGAGTTTTGAAATAACCCTTGATTAAACGTGCGAAATAAATTGTATGGTTGTCCCACAACACACATTATAATTTGAAAACAACCATCATGAGAATTACTAAAAATAATTGTATCCACTAAAAATAAAATAAATAGTTGATAATCATATGTTTAAAACTAGTTTGCAATCATTAGGGGGTCAACATACAGCGTGTGAGTTGCTGTGCCTTCCAATTCTTTTTTTCTATTTCACGAAAGGTAAATCAAGCTTATCCACCCCAAAGGCTTTGTATAAAGTCTTTCTTGGAATCTTTCGACCTTTGCTTTTAAAGAAACTGGAGATTTTCGAATAATTCAAAATTGTAGTATCGAATTGGGGGCTATTCTTTTTGAAAGGGAAAAATTTCCCTCAATTTGAATTTTTAAAAAGGGAAGTTTTGGGATAATAGCAATACCCTTCTCTTTGCCCAAACGTATCTTTCCCAATTTCACAACATATTTTTAGCCCTCAAAAAACTTTTGTATTGAAACAAATTTTTCATGCATCCCAAATGTGACTTGTATTGTACTCAAGCGTATGTAACAGCGATAAGCAAAGTAATTTTTTTGGGATAGAAAGCCGTTCCTGTTTTTTCCCGGGAAAAATGGGCAAAGAAACGGGGAGGGAGGGGGGGGCAGATAATAATGTTGATATCAATGCTCCAAATATTTCCGGTAAAATTTTCTAGTCGATTGTTTTAAGGTGTTGAAAAATGTTTTATAAAAGAAATATACGCGCTCGTTCTGTACCGTCTTGTTATGTAGGGTTAACTAAAAAATTTTCAATTAATGTGTGTTTTTTTTGCTTTTTTTCCCTAAACAAAAACCATAATAATAAATAAAATTTTAAATAATGAAATATAATATTTTCGGTTTTAAAAACAAATGTAAAAAAAAAAAAAGGTTGGGGTTTGGGTTTTGGTTTTGGGATTCACACAATGAGGCGGTCACCCATGGCGAAAAGGTCCTGGGGGCGAAATTAAAATAATTAGTTTAGTTTTAAAACACTAAAAACACGTCATTTCATTGCTTCCACTGAGTCCCATTGGCTTTCCGAACCCCCATGGGTGGTGGCAGTTCTAACTAAAATTTACATCGATGTACCGATATTACATATTGAATAAGGTGAGTATCGGTATCACGGTATATCGTAACAAGGGATATCCCCTCAACAAAATTTATTTCTACCAGGGCAAGGCCAAGTAAAAATTTCAGGTGGCGGGGGGGGATCGAAACCAACAAAACCCCCACAAAAAAAAAATATCAATATAAAAAAAATATAAAAAACCCTCGGGAGTTGATTTTTTTTAAAAAAGCAGGGTTTAAAATACTCTTAATGCTATAAATTTTTCTAAATTTAAAAATTTGAAAATGTACATTTTTTCCTCTTGAAAAAGGAAAAAGTATTGGGGGGGGAAACTCCCATGAAAATATTTCCCCCGGGAATCACTCTAACCCTGCCCCCCCCCCCCCCCAACCCTAATTAATTTCCCCCCCTCTATTTTTTTTTAAAATAAATAAGTTTAAAAGAAAACTTCAAATACATCTAAGGCATCTCCGGGGGTTCAACCCCCGGTCCCGGCCAGATTTTATCGATTGCCAAACCCTTCCTTCACTAAAACAAAACGTGATTATCACAATTTGGGAATGGGGAAAAAAAATTTTGGGGGGTCCCCCCGTGTTCGGATCCACTTTAAGCTGTGGGGTCCTCCATTTCATCTCACAACACCCTACCAATTACCTTTTGGGTAAATATTTTCAATCCGAACGGTATAAAGCGGTCTAATAAAATAAAAATAATAATAATAAAAAAAATAATAATTCAATGGCATCACATTTAAAAAAAATTTTAGGCAAGCCCGTTTTTATTTTGTATAGGGGCATCAAAATTTAAAAAAACTGATGGAATCCCATTCCAATTAATTTCTAGAAGAAAAAATTTTCCAAAAAAAATTTTAAAGGGATAGTACAGTTTTTTATTTCGTTTTTCAAAAATTTTTTCATAAATGTTCAACAAAAAATTTATTTTAACTTTTTTTATTAAAGGGGCTATGAGGGTAAAAACTTCAATTTTTATTTTTTTCCCAAACTTTTTAGGCCACACTTTTTGAAATAAAATTTTGAAAATTAAAAATTAGTATCTTTAATACTATACCTATTTGATAAAACTCGGGTTTTTTCGGTAAAGCATACTCCCCACATAAGTATATTAAATTTCCCCTTTAAGATCAACACAATTCAACAATTGTTTATTAATATAACCCTCAATAAATTAAATATTTGTTTTATGTGATTTTTTAAAAGTGTTAAAATTAAATTAAAAAAAATTCAATTTAAATATCAAATTTTACTGAATAACTTGATTTTCGTTGACATATGTACTGAAATTCCAAGTTGGGTCACGGGGTCAAAACTTTGTAGGGAAAACATTTTGCGACAAGAACGGGGGATCCCGCCTTCACAGCAGTTACTCCAGCTGAATATCACAGAAACACAAAATCTGCAGTCCTTGCGAATTTTTGTTAAAAAGATCATTCACAAATTTCTCTTAAAATAGTTTGACTCAATTGATGATATTTATTTATAAACCACGGGGGTTTTTTCATTATTGAAAAAAAGCTGTATACTTTTTAGATTTGTTTTATTTGTATCCTGTGAACTGAAAAAAACTAATATATATATAATATAAATTATTAAACAATGGTTTCCCTTTCCCTCCAACCCGGAAAACGTCCCAGCTTTGAAACCGAAAGAGATAAGTTATTAGGGAGTAGGCTTTTGTTTATTTTATTGTTAGGGGTTTCCAAATCAGTAAAACAAATATACAATCAGTAAACAATAAATGGCTGTAAACGATCGCCCAAGGGTTTTGACACATTTTTTATACAAGAGAAAAATAAATCTAACATTTAAAAAAAACTTTTTCCAGCCATTGTTTAAAGAATTTTTTCAAAAAAAAAAATACAATTTAGGTGGTTAAAATTTTTTAATTTTTTAGTTATTTAACAAGTTTAGTCATTATAATGCAGAAAAAGACATTTCTTTAAAAACTTTAAAAGGCAAAACTTTTTAAAATGTGAATACATTAATATGCAAAATTAATGAAAAAAAATTTCACGATCTTTATTTTGGAAAACTGCAAATTTTTACTTCAATTAAATTATTTATGTTTTTATATTATTTATATTTTTATTAAGTAGAATATTAACTGTCCCGTGAGACTTAGATTTGGTTCATAGGGATTTTTTCTGAAAAAATTTATTTATTTAATTTCATTTTTATAACATTAAAAAATTTTTGAATACACATTTTAAACATATGGGGGATTTTTTCCCCAAATAGTTAGGCCTGCCTAGGGGTAAGGGAAATAAATGTTCATAAAGGGATTATAAAGCATTTATATAAATTACCTTAATACAAACCCCAAAACAATGGTACAATTAAATTCTTTTTTTTTTAGAAAAATTTTATAATTTTAGAAAATGGCAATTTCCACAGTTTAATAGAATTATTAATTCTAAAACATATACAACACCGAAGAAGGCCGAGAATTGTCAAATAAAAAAATACTACGCTTTTTCCAAAAATAAAAAATTGATAAACCAAAACCCCCCGACTTTAACTTCCCTATAATACATTTTAATTCACTTTTTACCTTTTTTTTATTTCTCCCCACCTTAAAATGTTAATTATCCTCTTTAAAATTTTTTAAGAAATAGATTTTTTTTAAAAAAATTTAAAAATTTTAAAATAAAAAATTTTAAAATTTTTTAAAATTAAAATTTTTTAAAATTTTAAAAATTTTAAAAAAAATAAAAAAAATAAAAAAGTTTTTTTTTAAAAAAAAAATTAATATTTTAAATTAAAAAATTTTTTTAAAATAAAAAAATATAAAAATTTTTATAAATTTTTTAAAATTAAAAAAAAAATAAAAAAATTTTTTTATTTAAAATTTTTAAAAAATTTTAAAAAAAATTTTTTAAAAAAATATTTTAAAAATTTTTAAAATTTTTTTAAAAAAAATAATTAATAAAATAAAATTTTTTTTTTAAAAAAAATTTTTTATTTTAAATAAAAAAAAATTAAAAAAATTTTAAAAAAAAATTTTTAAAAAAAATTTTTAAAAAAAATAAATACTTTTAAAAATTTTTTAAGAAAAATTTAAAAAATTTGGGAATTATTTTTAAAAAAAAAAAAAAATTTTAAAAAAATTTTTAAAAAAAAAGGGGGCAAAAAAAAAAAATTTTTTAAAATAAATATTTTTTAAATTTTTAAAAAAAAAAAAAAAATTTAAAAAAAAAAAAAATTTTAAAATAAATTTTTTTTTTTTTAAAAAAATAAAAATTTAAAAAAAATAAAAATTTTTTTTAAAAATTTATTTTAAATATTTTTTTTAAAAAATTTTTTAATTTAAAATATTCCCATTAAAAATTAAAATTTAAATTTTTAAAAATTTAAATTTTTAAAAATTTTAAAAATATTTAACAAAATTAACAAAATAAACAATTTTTTGTAAAATTTTTTATTTTATTA
>JBCFYV010004985.1:0-18981 GCA_039000515.1 Timema cristinae
TCATCGTTATTATCGAATTACATATATTTAAAGCTAGATATTACTCCTCTACACTACCGCCATATTTAAGAGACCACAGTTTCTATATTTGAATCTGCGAAATGAGCACACACGGTGGGATATATATTTATAGGTGTAAAAAGATACCCTTCAAGGTCGTGGAACCTGTTCTGCCGTTATTTTCAGATTGATTGCCTTTAAACTATAATAACCTAATACAGATATGTTGGGCGCTAGTTTAAGGTGCCACAGTTTCTATACTTGAATCTGCGGAGCTAGCACACATGGTGGGAATAATAGTTCTACATATATATAGACGACTCTACATAAGTGTGGATCCCGGTTAAGCCGTTATTTTGGATACATGCCTTCAAATCAAAAATGGACTCGAAATTAACACGGAATGGTAATGCTAAAAAAATAAAAAGAGTTTTAAAAAAAATATTTTTTTAATTTTATTTTACTCATTTCTATTGTTTTAATTTCGGCCCAAAACATATAGTTTAATATTAATTTATTATTATTATTATTATTATTATTATTTATTATTATTATTATTATTATTAGCACCACGTCTTACTACCCGTTCGTGTTGTACGCACTTACGCTAACGTGTAATGTTAGGGTGATTGTGAGGCGAAATGGAGGACTTACAGTTTAACGTGGGATCCGAACCACGGTGGAGGGCATTCCCCACATTCATAAGTTGTGATTAATACACGTCTTGTCAGAGCATATTGCATATAAATAATGGGTATCTGTTGTCAACTGGGGCTTAGAGACATTTAAGAAACATATGAGGATCAAATCATGACACTACTTTAATGATCTTATTGGAGCCAATCAAAACATCAATTCATTACTTTTAAATTAACAAATTAAGAACATTGTAATCAGTATAAGTTACCCAACGGAGATCAAACCCCGAACTCGCTGTCAAGTCAATACATTGCAAACAACGTGTTTGACAACAAAATCGTAAACGGTAAATAACAAGTAGTCTACTGGTATTTTCATTGTATCAATTGTCATGGAATAGCCCTTTAGTTTAAAAAATACAAATATAAAACAAAAATAAATACACTAAAGGTAAATAAAAGAATAATTTAATTTTAATGTTCAATAATAAAATTTATTTTCAAGTCAAGAAAACCAAAAGGAAAATACCGTAAGCAAAAGATTAAGAGTCTAAATAATTGGCTGAAAGAGCTGCTGAAAATGAATTTAAAAAATACATTAACAAAGATAAGTTTACGACCAAAAACAATTTACTTTATTCCTGGGTGTTTGAAGTCTAGTGGGACTTTAAAAGACTAAACACCATACTTTATACCAAATCTCTTTGAAAGGGTGAATTTGGAGCGAACTAGTAAAAGCTTTTAAAATACTGGGTATTTATGTCTACCTTACCAAATTATAGCCAAGCGGGCTCACACTGCAATGCCACCTGAATTATCTAATGTCAACACACAGGAGAGTGATAGTCTGTTATTCTTGTGTACAACGCCAATAAATGTCTTAGGCCTGTAGGCCGCAGGCCCTCCTCCATACCCCTAGCGCATCAAGCCTACTGCTTTTAGCTGCTAGTCCTGCTTGTCTTCATCTTGAATAAGGGACTTCTAACGTTCACCCCTTCACTCATAATTTTAAGGTACAAATTATCTCGTCCTCTAAAATAATATCCCCTTCATCCATAACCATTATTAGGTCTTATTTCATTCTATAATTTAAACTATTCTCTTTTATCATGTTATGATTTCTAATCACCATATTTTCTTCACTCTAATTAAATATTTTAAATTTCATCCACCCAATCAGATATTCACCTTTCCAAGGTAATCTCTTTCTCACTTTATCTCTCATTCAGTATTCAAATTCTTCTATTCTTCTGTTTCTCCATCTGCTTTATCACACCATTCCCAAGTCTTCTTCTTTATCTCTTCTTTTCCAAATCCTTGCAGATGTCTTCAAAAACGCTTTGAAAATATCAAGTGAGTTCACCACCCTTTTCCTTCTCCACACCAGACCACGATCACGTATTTTCCTCACTAACACGATCCGTAGCACTTCGTAATTCTAACTTTCGTACATGATGTGGCAAACGGTTCTGCAACAACATTGTCCACAGTTTTGTTCCTAACACAGATTAAACCCAGATAATTTTCAAGATAAATTTCCATGGCCATTCTGTAGGTGTGTAGCGTAATGATTGCTAATCATTTCATACTTTTATACTCTCATTTAAAAAGATGGGAAATACTCAAAAGATTCTCTTCCTTTGAGTTTACTCAGTCTCTCATATTAGCATTGTTCTAAAACATCTCATTAGCACCTATCAATTAATCAGATTTTCTTATAATTCCCTTCTGTATCCAAATGTCAACCGGGATGACTCCTCCCAGTACCACAACAGCATCATGTAATATTGTCCTGTATGCTTATGTCACCACAATAAGTGCCTTCTTCTCCACACTTATGCATTAATTATGCCATTGTTCTAGGAAATGTAGAGTAAATGTACGAGCATTCTTGTAAGGGAAGAGATGGCAACGATTTCGATAAAAACGAACTTCAATACACTCATATACATTCACAGCACACTACCAATGCAACTCTCCACTGTCGGTGCAATAAAGAATTATAGTTTGTTCTTTTTGCATATAACTCTAATGAATATTTTAGGCCCATAGTCCGCAGGCCCTCCTCCATACCCCTTGCGCGTCAAACCCAAATCTTTTGGCTGCTAGTCCTGCTTGTCATCATCATTATAATCATCATGAGTAAGGAACTTCTAACCCCTACGCATTCATCCTCTTAATATTCTACATTTCTTCACCCTCATTAAAGATCTTAAATTTCTTCTATCTTATCAGATCTTCACCATTCTAAGTCAATTTTTCCACACTTTATCTCACATTCATTAGTTTAATTATTCTAGTCCTCCACTTCTCCATCAGATGTATCATGACATTATGGATCTGATCCTTCTTTCGCTCGTCTATTCCTAATCCTTTCACATGTAATTAAAAATGCTTTTAAAATCTTAAATGTGTCCAACACACATTCTCTTCTCTACACCGGCTCTCTCGTCAAGTGTACCTTCCATTTTCATTACGTTCGACATTTTATAACCTAGAGAAACTTGAAATGTCCATAGGATGTCTCAACCTAGAATTGTATTGTTCCAACAATACCGAACACCACATTCAAGTTTTAAACCAATCCAATTATGATCTGAGGTGACAATATCATCAGTAATCTGCCATGCTGTAATGCTCTCAGTCAATTCTTTGGTAGTTATGGTGATATCCATATTTGACTTATGACCTAAAGTATTTTTGTAGGCTATCAAATGGACATCTTTATTAGCACCAATAATTCATTTGAAAAGATGAATCCATTAACTAAATCGCCCCTTAGATCTGTGTTAACACTATGTCATAACACAGATTTGGCATTAATTTCTGCACATATGAGCGTTTTCATCTGGCCCAACTATAAATATGACATATTTAATCAATTTATGTGAGGATGATTTGACTCAAACTTAAAATAGCTGCAAATAGCTACAATATTAAGCGGTCCTTGAACTTTACACAACGCACGATGCTGTACTATACCCTATTCACACGAGTGTTTGTTGTTAATGGGATCTAGCTGAATCTACATCAGTGTATTCGTGGTCTAACACACAAAGCTCTAAATTACGCAGGAAATACTTTTAGTCCAAGAGATAATACGGGTTTTATTCACCCTTGATTGCCGAATACGTGATTGTGATTTTTGGAGAATCTACCACTTGTGTATCAAAATATGAGTCTCTTAGTAAAAATCAGTAGTGGGGTTAAGGAATATGACGTCATCAATATGGCCACCATGTCATATTTACATCGAGGCATTACATCGGCTCCAACTTCTTATTAATTAATAGCAGCTTTTTAATTGAAGATAATTTAATGACAAAAAAAGTTTGCTGTGTCAAAGTTCTATGTAACATGTAAGTTTTTGCTGCTTTTTCTAAGACAAACTTCAAAAATGGGTATTCTCACCCTTACATGCATGCCTGTACATCAACCAAAATAACAAGCACAATACACACACATCTTAATTTGAATAGACTGTATCATCTTGTTGTGTTACTGACATGCAAAAAGATTGTCCATACAGGGAACAAACACATTGCTCGGCGCCAGTGAATAAGTCATTTTCAAGATCCACTATATCTCCTAAACTGGCTAAAAAGTCTCATATTATGCATTATTAGACATTATCCCGATAGGTTTAACCTTTCCTTGTCTTGGGAAAGCCGTTGTAAAATCTGATACAATAAATCGGTAGAGGCCAGATAAAGCAATAGCCATACCATCACCAAGTTCTTCTGCAAAATTTGTAATGTATATAAACCGTGTTTACTTCTTGATGATGAAACTTTGGTTCGGGAATATATCTGCAGATCATGACATTGTTTAGTGCACTTAATTGAAAGCATGTGTCTTCAGTACCAATATATAATAAACTTTCACCCAAAGGACATATGTATTTATCCTTTTCCCATTCATTGTAATTGAAAGCAAAGAGGGAGGACTTAAATGAACTTTTCCTCAAGAACGCTTTAGGTTTCTTTTGGATTTCTATGTTCTGGTATCATCATATATATTAAATCATAGCATGTTAAATAAAATGTAAGAGAAGAAAAAAATATTCTTGTGAGTTTTTAATACAAAATTCTTTATTTGTAAATAAAATCCAGGCCATTGAGCACACATTCATTTTGGTGAGTTTGTGATAAGAAATTTTGTCAATGTGTTTTTTGATGACCCCAATTTTATTAAAAATAAATTGTAATGTGATTCCATAGTGAAATTAGGCATGCGTACCATTAATAAATTGGTGAACAAGTGCATTTGTATCATTATTTTGAGATATTACTTTTTCGAGAAATTTAAAATAAAATTGTATCATGGTAACCCTGAACTTTTAAAAAAAACATTATGTGATCATGTGATATGTAATTTTAAAGCCAAAACGAAACGCTTCAATTGGTTTCTATTTCATACCTTAATTATTTCCAAATGAAGAAGATTAATTAAACACGATAATCGGCAAAGTTTAAATATTCCATTTTTCTTTTAACAAAGAAAATTTTCAACCCAAAAGTTAAATAAGAGAAAATTATTAAATTATTTATGATTGGATGAATAACAACTGAGGAAAATTTCATTTGAATATTTAAGTCTACCGGTATTTTCATTGTATCAATTGTCATGGAATAGCACTTTAGTTTAAAAAAATGCAAAACAATAACTATACTAAAGGTAAAGAAACAAATAATTTGAATTTTAAAGTTCAATGATAAGATTTATTTTCAAGTCAAAAATCCCAAAAGGAAAATACTTTAAGCAAAAGATTAAGAGTCTAAATAATTGGCTGAAAGAGCTGCTGAAAATGAATTTAAAAATACATTAACAAAGATAAGTTTACGACCAAAAACAAATTTACTTTATTCCTGGATGTTTGAAGTCTAGTGGGACTTTAAAAGTCTAAACACCATACTTTATACCAAATCTCTTCGAAAGGGAGAATTTGAGCAAACTAATAAAAATTTTAAAATACTGGGTATTTATGTCTACATTACCAAATCATAGCCAAGCGGGCTATCCACTCACACTGGACTGCCACCTAAACACACACAGGAGAGTGATAGTCTGTTATTTTTGTGTACAGCGCCAATAAATGCTTAAGGCCCGTAGGCCGCAGGCCCTCCTCCATACCCCTAGCGCATCAAGCCTTCTGCTTTTAGCTGCTAGTCCTGCTTGTCTTCATCTTGAATAAGGGACACTAACCTTTACTCATAATTTAAAGGTCAAATTCTTTCATCCCCTAAAACAATGTTCCTTTCATCCATAACCATTATTAGGTCTTACTTCATTCTATCATTTAAACTATTCTCTTCTATCATGTTATGATTTCTAATAGCCATATTTTCTTCACCATACTTAAATATTTTAAATTTCATCCACCCAATCAGATATTCACCATTTAAAGGCAATCTCTTTCTCACTTTATCTCTCATTTAGTAGTCAAATTCTTTTATTCTTCTGTTTCTCCATCTTATGTATCACACCATTTCAAAGTCTTCTTCTTTATCTCTTCTTTTCCAAATCCTTGTAGATGTCTTCAAAAACGCTTTGAAAATATCAAGTGAGTTCACCATACTTTTCCTTCTCCACACCAGACCACGATCACGTATTTCCCTCACTAACACGATCCGTAGCACTTCGTTATTCTCACTTTCATACATGATGTGGCAAACGGTTCTGCAGCAACATTGTTTACAGTTTTTTTCCTAACACAGATTAAACCCAGATAATTTTCCAGAAAATTTCCATGGCCACTTCTAAAGTGTGTAGCGTAATGGATGCTAATCAATTCATATTTTTATAGTCTCGTTTAAAAAGATGAGAAATACTCAAAAAATTATTTTACTTTGAGGTTACTCAGGCTCTCATATTATCATTGTTTTAAAACTTCTCATTAGCACATATCAAATAATCAGATCTTTTTAAAATTCCCTTTTGAATGCAAATGTTAACTGGGATGACACCTCCCAGTATCACAACAGCACACAAAATGGCTTTATCTTTTATTTAATTGGATATCTAGGCAGTGTTGTACATAATAAATAGTAAGAAAATAGAAAGGGGAGTAGGGAAGGGGTCCGAAAACTCCCTGTTATTGGATGTACCCCCATAGTATAATACTTATAAAATTAATGTGTAAGCCTTTCTATAGGCTAAATGCCAACTAAACTTTTGTAACTGACCCCCTCAGGAAATTTAGATTTCCACACTTTAACTTATACAGTATGTATTCCAAATAGTTCCTTATTTATTTGGACTAGTTCTTTCCTTAATAGTATTATTTCATATTTGTTCCTAATTTATTTTGACTCAATCCTTATTTATTCTGACTCGTTTCTTATCGATTCCGAATCGATCACCCTCATTTGTTCTGGCTCTTCTCTTACATATTCCAAATCATTCCTTCTTGTTTTTTGTTCTGACTGTTTGAATATTTATTCTGACTATCTCCCTAATCATAACGATTCGTTCATTTTGATATTTTGACTCATTCCTAATTATTTACTCAAACTATTTTCTGCTTGTTTATTCTCATTTGTACCTTGTTTTCAAAATTGCTATTCTTTGTATATGTAGATAAAGTCTGTTCAGCATAGGAATTGTTTTCTGAAAGGCTTTTCCCTGGCAGAAATCTACTATATAGTAGAATATGGGTATAAAAAGGACATTTAAGAGAGTAATTCCTAAAGTGAATGAGATATATTGACTCATACAATATTAATTATTATTACTTGATACTTTTCTATTCTTACTCATTTTATATTTATTCTGATTCAATACGTAATCCATTCTGATCAAATTATTACTTTTATGACTTGTTCCTTATTTAATCTGACTTTTACACTTTTATTTCCCTCTTTTTATTCTTTATTTATTTAGACTTGATCCTTATTTATTTCTACCCGTTTTTGATTTAATGAAATTCGTTTCTCCTAATTAAGTCTGACTCTTTTCATCTTAATTCCTACTTGATCCATATCTATTGTGACACGTTCCTTAATTATTTAAATGCGATACTTCTTATTTACTCTCACAAATTTATTATTAATTTTGAATTGTTGATTACTCATTCAGACTTTTTTTAGTTAAAGAACATCATATAATTATTTTTATACCTATTCGTTCTTTATCTATAACGAGTTAATCTATATTTATACCAACTTGATGATATAGTGAGCCAATTTGAAAATACAGCATGTGGATCATTCTTAAGTGTTAACAGAAACATGTTTGGAAAACTTTATAGCATAGAACTACAATGACAATGTGGATTAACTCTTGCAGTAAGTCAAAGATATGGGGTATAATTATTGCTTAAAATTCATTTCTTGGACTATCATTTAAATTTCTTCCGCAAGAACCTCAGCGAGGAACATTTCCACCAAGACATTTTGATCATGAGAAAGAGGAGTTCTGTATGATCGCAAACTATTGCTGGCACTTAAGAGGGATGTTTCAGAAGCTAATTATAATAGAAAATAATCAACTGTCACTTTTTAGTTTATATTAATAATGTTTTAAATGTACCGGTATGTGATTAAGTACATTTTTCAGAATTAGACTATTATATCACTAAAAATCCATGCATGGTAGAAAAAAACTAGTTACATATTTGAATTTAGCATAAATATACTATCATAGCCAGACATTTCTTTTTGCCAAAAATATGTTAACTTTGTAAACAAGTGTTATTGTGTAAGTAAGTGTAGGGAAGTACCGCATAAACCAATAGTAATTTATTCAACGGAAACTTGGCCTTTGGATAAAAGAGAAAGGAAAGTGAAGGCCATGGGAATGAAGTTTTTGAGGAGCATGCTAGCTGTCACCAGAAGAAATAGGATCAGGAATGAAGAAGTAAGATCTAGAGTTGATGTACATGAGATAGTAGAGGAAGCTAGGATGAGATGGTATGGACATGTAATTAGGATGGTAAGGGAGAGGATTCCAAGAAGATTATTGAATATGAAGTATGTAGGGAAGAGACGACAACGAGGACCAAGAACAAGATGGAAGGAACAGACAGCAACAAGTGTGCAAGTGAGAGGATCGGAGTAGAAGAGAGTACAGGAGGGAGATGAGGCATTTTACTAAACAGAACCGGCCACAGGACGGAAACAGATCCTTATGATGATGATAATATTGTTTCTCACGCTTTTATTATTTTCTGTGTTGTTATTTATCTATTCTCAAACATTCTTCTTAAAATATCCCAACTCATTCCTAATTTATCAAGACTAGTTTTTTATTCACTATACACACACATATATATAGACTCATCCCTTATTTATTCCAAATCATTCCCTTTTAAATATTCTTACTCATTTATTTTTAGATTCGACTAATTCCATATTTATTCTTACCGCTTCCTCTTTAATGTTCGTTCTTTATATTTTCTGACTTATTACTCGTTCATTTGGAATTTTAACTTATTTATTCTGATGAGCCTTATTAGTTGTAATTTTATACTTTTTAATTTTGATTACAATCTTTTAATAATAAGACAATCTTATTTATTAGGAATATTTTCTAAATAATTCTGACTCAATATTTATTTTGACTCAATCTTCGCTATTTATCGCGCCTTGTTATAATTTATGTATGCCAAATTTCTCCCTACTATTTATTCCTACAAGTTCCTTATTTATTTTTATTCGCCCTGTAATGAATCGATGAGTTCATTATTAATTCCAACTAATTCAAACTATATTTTATTTTTCTGACTTAATAATCCAAAATTATTCCAAATAATTTCTTAATAATCCCAACATTATAATTTATTATTCCAACTAAATCCTCCATATTTATTCGGTCTTGTCTTTCTTTATTAATTCCAATTCGTCTCTTATCCATTCTTACCCATTACTATTTGTTTTAAGAGCCGTTTTTAAGATATTCCAAAAATTTCCTCGTGTATACATGAGTTGATCCGTATTCATTCTAATTCTTTATTCCAACACGTTCCTTATTATTTTATTTAAATGACTGCCTGAGTGTCCATATTTACGATAATGCCACAGTATGTACGTAGCTAAGCGGAGAAGGTGTATATGACCTTTTCTTACTTGTATTTTCTTCTTGGCGTTTTTTCTTAATGATAGAGGGATGAAGTCCTTTAATAAATAGCCTGTTTGGAAGGTGTTTGAATAAATAAGGGAAGCGTCTGCATATATGAATTAAGGTCCACAAATTTGGTGGCGATCTAAACTCAATTAACCTCATCAGGCTCCTATCCATTGGTGAAGCCTGATAGCGCCTTCTCGCCTTTGCATAGGAGCGTGATGAGTGGTGTCTATTGTCAGAAAAAATGAATGAATCCTCAAAAATCCCAGAAGAACGACTTACCAATGTATCTCTACCATCCTCTTGAGATGGATTTCTAGAAGATGAGGCTGGTTCCCTGGAAGTGGATGATTCCCTGAAGTGGGCTGGTTCCATGGAGGTGGCTGACTGACTGGAGGTGGCTGACTCCCTGGAGGTGGCTGAATCACTGGAGGTGGCTGACTCACTGGAGGTGTCTGACTTTCTGGAGGTTGCTGACTTTCTGGAGGTGGCTGACATTTTGGAGGTGGGTGACTCCTTGGAGGTGGCTGAATCACTGGAGGTCGCTGACTTTCTGGAGGTGGCTGACTTTCTGGAGGTGCTGACTTCTGGAGGGCTGACTTTCTGGAGGTGGCTGACTTTCTGGAGGTGGCTGACTTTCTGGAGGTGGCTGACTTTCTGGAGACGGCTGACGGACTGGAGGTGGCTGACTCCCTGGAGGTGGCTGACTGACTGGAGGTGGCTGACTCCCTGAAGGTGACTGACTTTCTGGAGGTGGCTGACTCCTTGAAGGTGGCTGACTCCCTATTGTATTTACTTACCAATTGTTCTATCTTGTAATACTCACACGCCTTCATTAAAAGATAACGAGTCTTCTCATCGAATACAGATGTTTTCTTCATGTGGGCAACAGCTTCTTGAGTCAACATCATGGACTTGGAATGCTCCGTACTGAAGGAAGAACCTTGTTGACCTGACACGGAAGGTGGACTGGACCGACTGGACGATCTTACAATGTTACCACGAAGGGGAATTGTTCCTGATGATGACGCTACCAGTTCCAGAGAAGAAGGGTCTTGTTGGCTTAGTCCGGAAGGTGGCTGACTTAACGATGTTCTCTCAGATGGGTCTTTTTGTCTTGATAGGGAAGGTGACTGACTTTCTGACCTATACTTACCATTCCATTTATTTTTTCTCTTGTCCTTTTGTACACTGGTGGCGGCCGTCATTTCCCCTGGAAAAAAATGTTCATCCCGAACAGGTTGAGTGGACGACGGCAGCCCATCGTCCGGGCACCCAGCGGTGTTAGGGGTGCCCCCTTGTCGCTCACCATCAACTGCAACAAATCGTCACCAGAACGATATTATATTGAGTAAAAAAAGCTATTTAAGCGATAATAAAGTATAAAGCTTATAAAAAAGGCTAAGAGTTTGCTAGCAAAACGTTTAATAATGTTGCTTATATTTAGAATAATATGAACAGTACTATTTGATTGGTAGACTTTGGAGAACTTATTGTAAAACAATTGCTACTAAGTACTTCTATACTTAGCTCAATTGAAAAGATTTGAATAACCAATTCATTCAAAATTGCCTAACTATAATGATTTCTTATTAAGGACAATAAACGATACTCAATTTCTTATATTTTAATTAGACACAAATTCTAAACGTGTTTTAAATAAACAACCAATAAATATTACGGTTATCGGATCTTGAGTGGGTCTACATACTCACATGATCATAAGAAATAATTAAACACCAACAAGATTTATTATTCACTTCTGAAAGTACGACATTTGAAAACAATAAATTCAGATTTACAAAAGGTATGCATTCCATACACAAACACGTGTGTTTTCCAAGAAAAAATTCTTTGCTTCAGAAATAATGGTCTAATATAATAAATGATCATATAGTTCATATCTCAAAACAAACAAAAGTTTCCATGTAACTAGGAAAACAATGTATTAATCAACTGACCCCCAGCTTTACTCCACATCTTATCTACCAGACAAAACCACTTAGCTAACAGTATTCGTACTCTATCAACCAGTATATTCATCAAACCGTATTAAATTACCATCAACCTTTCTCTATATTAACCCGTATTCACATCCTATCAACTAGTCTCCACATCAACCAGTATCAACATCCTATCAACCAGTGTCCACGCCCTATCATTCATTCTTCTTATTCTATCAAGGCTGGTAACTTTTAGTTTTGTCCAAGAATAAAATGGTATAATAAATGATTATTTTAGTCAAGATCAGCACGAAAAAAATGTAAACCCCTCCTGATCCATCCCATTTACGGCGGCCATATTGGAAAAATGGTGAATACAGTGTCTTATAAGGAATAAAAAATTAAATTAATAATGGTTTGATGAAGTCCTATTTCTTTTGCTTATATTTAGCACAGCAATATCTTTCTTTGCGATGACGATAAAGAAAAAGCATCAATTATTTCTTCATTAATAATTGACTCTTAACAAGTCTTTCTCTGAAGCTAGAACCATATGGTTCGAAAGCCATGCATCTCCCATCGCAGACCTGAGCCTGATTTTTTATTATTCTAACTCGGCTCACAGCTCTTTCATTTGAACAACTGGTTACGGCCAAAGATAGCAAGGTTGTATTGACAACTTTCAATCTATTGAAACCTGACAAAACTAATCAAGCACCCATAAGGTCTAAAAAAAACTTTTGTCACACGGAAACTCTTAATCTGTTAAGGTTCATTTTATGTTTCACTTTCAGACACATCATCAATGTCCATGCTTGTTTTCCTTTCATCATGATCATTTATCTGAGCTGTGTCTTTAGATTTCTCACTTATACGAGGAACAAATCATCAATTGATATGCTTGAGTTATTGGCAAAATACATTTTATTGAATGTGTTTAACTCTTCACTTACAATAATGTGGTTCCAATCGTAAAACTCACAAAGGCTTTCTATGTTTAGAGGGGAAACATTATTTGCGTTGTTTCTAAAACTATTGTATATGTGATATAAACCATTTCTTTTACCATGTCTACGCTATGGTCAGAAAGTCTATCTTTAAGCAACTTAAATACAATTTAATTGTTTTTGATTTATCTCAATAATAGGTTATTCTATACCCAATTAATCAATAAGCATTTTTCTTCTTCTAACTCTTTTTGGAGCTAAACCATGGACGTAATGATTTTAATAACTTTTTATTCTCTCACATCACATTAGACCATTCCTCAACCTTTCGCAAGCTACTTATCAGAGTTTTGACATTTATTTATTATAGCTTGTACACCAACATAGTCCAACGCCTTAACCTGTAAGCTTACTGTGATGGTATGCATTACTTTAAGACCAGTGCCTTTCTAATACTTAATCCCTTAATATAATAAAGAATGGACATTTAATACTTAAGTAGGCCTAATAAGAACTCATTTGTAATAGAATTACAAATATATATATATATTACCCACATATATAATTGAATATTAATGACCTTTTAAAATAAAATAAATGAAGAAATTAGAACCAAATATAGTAGGGCGAGGGAAAACAAACAAAGACAAACATTAAGGCACACACACACATTCATATGTCATTATACTCAGCTTAACATATATTCAAACATGATCGATATAGCAAATAATTTAAATATAAAACAATTCTCTTAATAGCTAAGAACTATATAAAGGTGAGCACAAATGATATTTACACTTTCGAAAAGTAATAATAAAGGAAAGGTGCAACCGATTAACTGGAAACATTTTCTAGTCGATACAGAAACCCTGGAAGCTTTTTTTGTAGTTTAAAATGACTCATTATGTGCTCCTCAATTAACACGGCAGAAAACGCTTAGCACACTTTGTTTAGTGTGTCGGCGGTGACGGACTCAACGATGGCTGTGATTCTTTGCCTCAGCTGCAGCAAGATCGTGGCAGAGGTGTGAAAAATATTTTGTCTTTCACATAACCCAACATCAAGAAATCGTATTGGTTTCAGTCCGGTGATTGAGCTGGCTATCTGCCCCAAGACACATCGTCGGCACGGTCACGACCAAGACAGCTCCCAGAGATATGTTTGTTCAGGTACAGCCAAGCGGAAGTGAGGCGTTGCCCAATCTTGATGGAGGATCAATTCGTTTTAATCTTCTTCAAAAGAGGCAGAGGCCAAAAGGTAGGCATGTCGAGGTAGGAATGACCTGTGACTGGTTTTTCTATTAAAAATAAGGGTGATTAAACCTTCACCCTCAATATATAAGAGAACACATTCACTTTGAGGTAATCTCTCACCTGATAGTTGCGTACATGTTTAGGAAATACTTATGTTAATGTAAATACAGATAACATTGTCTGTGTACTAACAACATAATGGTAATGTAAATACATATAACATTGTGTGAGTAGTAACAACTTATGGTAATGTAAATACAGACAAAATTGTGTGAGTAGTAACAAATTATGGTAATGTAAATAAAGACAACATTGTCTGTGTAGTAACGTCTTGATGGTAATGTAAATACAGATAATATTGTATGTGTACTAACAACTTAATGGTAATGTAAATACAGATAACATTGTCTGTGTAATAATAACTTCATGGTAATGTAAATACAGACAATATTGTTTGTGTGTAGTAACAACTTATGGTAATGTAAATACAGACAACATTGTGTGAGTATTAACAACTTTTGTAAATGTAAATAAAGACAACATTGTCAGTGTAGTAAAAATTTGATAGTAATTTAAATACAGATAACAAAGTGTGAGTAGTAACAACTTGATGGTAATGTAAATACAGACAAAATTGTCTGGGTAGTAACTTGTGATGGTAGTGTAAATAAAGAAAATAATGTCTGTTTAGTAACAACTGATGGTAATGTAAATACATATAACATTGTCTGTAGAGTAACATACTTATTGTAATGTAAATACAGATAACATTGTCTGTGTAGTAACAACTTATGTTAATGTAAATACAGACAATATTGTGTGAGTAGTAACAATTTATGCTAATGTAAATACAGACAATTTTGTCTCTTTAGTAACATCTGATGGTAATATAAATAAAGAAAATAATGTCTGTTTAGTAACAACTGATGTTAATGTAAATACATATAACATTGTCTGTATAGTAACAACTTATTGTAATGTAAATACAGATAACATTGTATGTGTAGTAACAACTTATGGTAATGTAAATACAGACAATATTGAGTGAGTAGTATCAAATTATGGTAATGTAAATAAAGACAACATTGTCAGTGTAGTAACTTCTTGATGGCAATGTAAATACAGATAACATTGTCTGGGTAGTAACTATTTGATGGTAGCGTAAATAAAACCAACATTTCTGTGTAGTAACAACTGATGGTAATGGTAATGTTAATACAGACAACATTGTCTGTGTAGTAATAACTGATGGTAATGTAAATACAGATAACATTGTCTGTTTAGTAAAAACTTGATGGTATTGTAAATAGAGACAATATTGTCTGTGTAGTAACAACTGATATTAATGTAAATACATACAATATTGTCTGTGTAGTAACAACTGATGTAATGAAAATACAGACAACATTGTCTGGGAAATAAAAACTGATGGTAATGTAAATACAGATAATATTGTGTGTGTAGTAACAACTGATGGTAATGTAAATATAGACAACAAATTTGTGTATTAACAACTGATGGTAATGTAAATACAAACAACATTGTTTGATTAGTAATAACGTCATGATATTGTAAATACAGACAACATAGTTTGTGTTATTTTAACCTATCGATGTGACTATAATATTACACACTATATTGCATAGCATTTTTTACATTCATATTTGTCATATATGTTATTAGCTTTAGACATATCTGACAGCACAATCTCTCTTAAAAAACAAATTACTTATTTACTTTCGAGTACTGCCACATTTAAGTGTTTCTATGTCTATTTCATTTCTAATTATTTATTTGAGATGACAAAGTATCTCTTTACTTATTAATCTGGCAAACTTTTCTTAGTGGTGAAATCTTCCTATGCAATAATCTTTGCATTTACTTCAAATAAACTAAATAAAATGTAATTGTACAATAAATAAAATATAAATAAATAGAAATATTTGTGTCTGTTTAAATTATTTTAATTATACTATGTTCAGATAACATTGAATTTGTAACAACGTGATGTTAATGTAATTACAGAGAATATTATATGTGTAGCAAAAATTAGATGTAAAAAATCTAAATACCTTATTGATGAAAGTTTGTAACTTACCGTGGCGTAAATCTTGGCGAACCAGGCGTGCCCGGATACTGCGAAACGCTCCACGGACACGCCGGCCTAGCCCTCCGCAAATTCCACCGAAACATCCTTGGCTCATTTTGGTTTAATAAATAATTTATCTGAATTTCTTGAACACAATCACAAATTGACATCTTTAATGGTGCTCCGAAAAGACACCACTAAGATTTATTATATTGCTATGCGACGGCTATAATTGCAATAAACAATTGAATTTATAGAGAAAAGCACTCTGAGTAGTTCTGGGGGTAGAATGACATCGATATAAGTAATGAATACCCACAATATGCCATTGTGGGGGTATTACGTCATAGCTTACAATTATTTAATATGGAGAAATTTGAATATTACACGTTAATACTTATGCATTTAGAACTAAATAAATTATATAAGGAATGTTTATGTAGTCAAAAAAGTTAAAAATGTCCGAATATTATTTATTAACGAATACCCCTTTCTTCCCAGAGTTGTAGATCTGTGACCAAGGGGGTTTAACAATTTTGCTTACTAACCTGAAGGTCGCCTCTAATAGTCGAGAATATTACCTAAGAAAAACTACCTAAGGACTAATATTAATTATTCTTAATGGTTCGGGGAAACTTCTACTGGGTGCATGTGGAAGGAATTTGGTATGACCATCAAATTATAGACAATGTACAGCTTAATCGACCCATCCCAACCAGCTCCGACGTTTCCTCATGAACTTATGGTACATTTACAAAAATAAAAATAAAATAATAAAATGTACTTGTTAAAGTACTACCACAGCTTAGCTTTCGGAGAGCACGAAATAAACATACCTGTACAAAAATACACTTAGCACTAATAAAACTTTGTCATAAAAAAATTTCAAAATTCAAAAGTGGTACTGCAAGTTAATGGACGAGTCATATCCCCTTGAGGAGCAGCTTAGCCGTTGAAACCTTTATCTATCCTGGTCACGGGACCAACTACACTTATTTTCCTGGGTAGATCCGAGAATTTTCTTTAACAAATTCAGGAGGAAATACATGTTACAAGTAACAAAAAATAATGAAGTCTATCCTGAAAAGGACCAGGCCCACCATTTAAGTTTTTTGTTGTAGTCAGTCGAATCTCCAAATTGGTATCCAAACACACGCTTACACTCGCGTGAAAAAAAATTATTATATTTTGGCAAATGTAGTAAAAACCCAATAATAAAACATCAAATTAAGTCCTTTTTCCAGCTTTACTTTGGTCTGCACCTTCTTAACTGGCAATAATAGTTTATAATATGTGTAGATTGCCTTGGATGGCGACGGACTGAAAAACAGCACGTCCTCTCACCTCCATCACTTAAAAACCCAATGTCCTCTCCGGAATCCTCCCACCTTGTCCCTCTTTCCGAGCTTCTTCCCCAAATTACCCAAAAGTTGCCCAAAATGGTGGTAACATTCCAGCAAAAACAATCCTAACTCCTAAACTAGCCTTTTTATACCAAGTACAACATTAGGGATAACGCTTAAAATTAACAATAACAAAATTATGATTACTAAAACAATTACAAAACATTTATAGCCATCCTCCATGACAAAAAATACTCGCCAGAAAATAATAATAATAAATTTTAAAAAATATATATTCATCTTCCTTTATATTCTACAATCTTCCCTTTCCCTCCCCTCCCGCGCCGGAGACTCGTGGACCTGGGTTATATCTCCCTTTCTCTGTCTCTCTCTTTCTCTCTCTCGCTCTCATCTGGAAGGGAATTCATGTTTCATGACGGAAATTACATCATAGCTCCCCTCACCCCTTTCCCGCGACGTTGACTTGGGTTCTCTCTCTCTCTTTCTCTCCCACACAGGAATACTGGGACAGTGAGGGGTGGGGAAGTGTACCCCCTCACCTCTTCCTTGAAGTATGTTGGAGTTCTCCCCCTCTCTCTCGCTCCTGCACTCTAGATATAGGTAGGAATACTGGGATAGCTAGGGAAATATGGTGTGAGGAAGTAGCTATACCTCTTATACAGGCATCATGTTTCAGGGCAGCTAGGAGAAGGGTGGCGCGCTGACGACATGGTGAGGGGGATGGGTTGCAGCCCTGCTCTAGTCCCTCTCCTCCGAGGCCGTACCGGGAGCTAAGATGTCTGATATGTTTGAAGGATCGAATCTTGGCAGGGTGAACTGAGGGTTGGTTTTTCCACTCTCCCTCCAAACAAATGTAGGTTCCCAATTCCTAATCCATTAGCGTAGGGGAGATCGAGGTTCGTATCTTGGCGGGGGGTGAACTGAGAGCTGGTTTTTCCACTCACCCACCAAGCAAATGTAGGTTCCCATCCCCAACTCTTAAAATTATTCGGGAATTCAAAACCTAAAAAAACGATGAGATCGAGGTTCGAATCCCGGTCGGGTGAACTGAGGCGTTCCACTCTCCAAATGCGGGTTCGATGATGTTTTTGTTTTTTCACCCTCCCTCCAAGCAAATGAGGGTTCACTTCCAGGATGATTTTACATACTCTCAACATGGTACATTATGATAAAACTTTTTTCAAAACATATCGGATGAGGATGTGTTTGTTTTTCCGCCCTCCCTCTAAGCAAATGCAGGCCCCCCTTTCAGGAAGAACGATTTTACTTACGGTACACAAAACATATCGGAAGATGAAGTGTTTGTTTTTCCACCCTCCCTCCAAGCAAATGAGGGTTCCCCTTCAAGGAAGAACGATTTTACTCAAGGTACATTCGTATGAAACTTTTTTCAAAACATATCGGATAATGATGTGTTTTTTTTTCCATCCTCTCTCCAAGAAAATGAGGGTTCCCCTTCCAGGAGGAGATTCAGGTTTCGAATCCCGGTCAGGGTGAATTGAGGGTTGGTTTTTCTCACTCTCCCTCCCAGCAAATGCGACTCCTAATTACTAATCCATTAGCGTAGGGGAGATCGAGGTTTGAGGCGAACTGAGTGTTGGTTTTTCCGCTTTCAATTCTATACGGTACATTCCACTTCATGTTACTCGTAAAACGAGGAGATCGGAGGGTTCAAATCTCGGGC
>JBCFYV010004986.1:0-17707 GCA_039000515.1 Timema cristinae
ATAAGCTATAGGGTTTTGTTTTTTAATAGGATAGGGGGGGTGTGGTGTAACGTTAAACACAAACATAACATTTTACAATTTATTTTAAATCATAAAAAGTATACACCCCGGAAAAGTATACGGTGAAAATTTACAATATTATTTATTACAAAAACATAACAGTTTAACAATATTTATTTAAATCAGAAAAAAGAAAAGACATGAAAAGTATACTGTGAATTTTTAAAAAAATTTATATACACCAGTGAAAATATACTTTTGAAATTTATAATATAAGGGGGAAAGTGGCCTCGGTACAAAATTTTAAAATATACAAGAGATGGTTTTAAAATTTAAAAAAATTAAAATATATATATATAAAAAACCAATTTTAATAAATATTTGAAAAAGATTTAAAAATAATATATATACAAACAGTTTTATTATATTTGACTACTTTTTAAAAAAATATATTTAAAAATAAAATTTAAAACCACACAAAAAACCTTTGACTAAATTAAAATAATAAAAAACCCTACTAATGACTAGTAAAAAAAATTCAGGTGGGGCGGGGGTTTTGGAAAAGGAAAAAAAAAAAAATATAAAAAAAAGGGAAACCCCGGGTGCATAAAAAAAATTTTTAAAAATATGCTTGTTTACATCAAAAAAAAATGAAAAAATCTCAAATCTTTGAAAAATTTTTATGTCATTGAACTGCCCTAAAAAAGTAAAAGAAAAAAAAAAAATGATTATTCACCCCCCAAAAACTAAATGATCACCTTTTTTTTTTTGAGCGATTGCTTTTAAAAAGGACTTCTGACCCCCAAAACCGGGAAAACGTATTAAAATAAATGGGTTATACGATTTTTTGGTGAAATCCCGGGCCCGGGTTTAGATTTTAGTCGGGCGAAATGGAAACAAAACAGTCACCAGAACTTTTATTACAATTTTGTGGGGTATCTTTTTAAATCTTTCCGAGACCCGTTCTTTGACCATGGGTTTTTAAAAAAACGAAAAAATTTAACATCGTACCTGTTGCCAAAGTAAAGGGTAAACCCGCGAACCTTTTTCCACGCCTTTTTTTGTTTTTGGCAGGACGCCACCAAAAAACCCCCGGGAAAAGGGCGAAATTCCCTTGGGGAAACCGGAAAAAATACAAAGGAGTTTAAATGTAGTTTCCCCCGGCCCCGAAGCCCCCTGAAATTCTCAGTAAGGTCACCAAAAAAGTCTCGGGTGGGTGACCCCCCAATCGCCGGGTTTGTTCGGTGAATAAAGGGCTATCCTGTATCATGATCCCAAAACGGGGGTCCCCCAATTGTTCAAGGAAGCGTTAAATTGAAAAACCTAGCCAAAGCACCCGGGGTGAAATGAAAACCCTGGCCACACCGTTTTTAAGGGTTAGGGCGAAACCCGCGCCCCAGGGCACACCCCTTTGAAATTGGGGAACCCAAAACATAACATTTAAAACAATGACGCTGTCCAGGGTGATGAAAGGGATCCATCGGGTACTTGTAGACGCCCTGATAGTCGTTGAAAAATGATATATTTTGAAAAATGGGGTCTTTTTTGCCCAAATTTTCCCCCAAAGTAAATTTTAAAAAAAGTTTTAGCCAGAGTGCGAAACCAGGGTTTTTACAACGGGAAGCCAAAATCGAGTTAACCCCTTTCCCCTTTTCCCTCAAAATTTTTTTAATTTAACAAGTTTAACTTTTCCTCTTTTAGGTACATAACGGGGCCAAACCACTGGCTTCTTGTTTAATTTTAAAAAAAGTTTCAATGTACCCGTGAAAAAAACCGCCAGAACTTGTCTGAGGGTCTAAAAAAGATACATTTTACCCCACATTTCGTGCACCTTAAAACGGTGTACCCTTTCTCAAGGGCTTTCTGGAAAACATCAATCACCCCACGCCTTTTTAACCAGCGATTTTTTTTGACGTTTTTGCTGATCCCTCCCTTGGTTTTTCCCCTTTCCCCCGCATTTCCTCACGAGTTTTGGACTTTAAAAGTTTTGTCGTTCATGCCGGTAGGAAATAGGGAAATGAAAAAATTTCCTCGGGGGCCCGCCCACAAAAACCCCTTTGGCTATTGCTTTCAACATTTTAAAAGACGCCCAATATGTTTTCCAATTTAAAATTTTTGGGGGTGGCCGACTGGAAATTTTTGTACTGGTAAACGAAAGGATAAAATTGAACACCACCCAAGAACTTAAACCCCCCCCACAAAAAAGGGTCGCTTCGTGACTTTTTTGGGTTAAAATTTTTGGAAAGCCCGCAATAGAAGGGCCACCCCGGGGGTTTAGACCCCTTGGTATAAAAACCTCGTGGGGAGTACAAATTGCGCAAGTCCTTGCCCTGTGCTTTTTCATCGCTTTAAACCCATCACTCCCCCCCAATCCCCTACGACCCTGTAGCCCGGCATTTTTAAACTTTTCAAAACAAGCCTTGGTGGGCTTCAAAAAGCGTTTTCCATGGCCCTTCGGGGGATTTTTTTTGATAGGGGGGGGTCCGTATGTAACAAAGGGCCCCCGGGTGTCAAAAAAAAAGCCCCAGAACAAAAAGGGAACGTTGGGGGTACTTCAGTTTTAACAACGCCGTCTACCCCGTTCCCCCAAATTTATTTTACTCCACGGCCTTTAAACCCGCATGAAAATAGAGAAAACCGCTTTTGATGGGCCTCCCAGCAAGCCATTGTAAAAGCGATGTGAAACTGTTGGTCTCGTCCCGATATCCCCCTTTTTGGGGAATAGTACTGATATTATCCCCCTTAAGATGTTTTTCAGCGGAAAACCAACTTTCCCCGCTCCAGCAAAATCGTACACACCCTTTCAAAAAGGATCCACCTTTGCTTTCTCCATGACATTTTTTCTAAAGCTTTAACAGGCCTTTTCCGTAGGATCTTTAAAACTTTCACACAAGCAGCCCAACCCTCGTTTTTAAAAATCAAATACAAAATTTAAAACTTTTCCCAACGAGTCATACTTTTTTCCCCAAAAGTCCCTTTCCCTCAACTGACATCCACCGATCCCGTATTTCCCCCTTTTGGGGCGGCAAGGGCCCCCATACCTCGAGTTTTTTTTTTTTGGGTTGGGGGAAAAAAAATGGGGGAAAAAATTTGGTAAATTGGGGCCAAAGACCTTTTTCCAAAACCCCCAAAAAGAAACCCCAAAAACCTTTTTTAGGCTTTTTTGGGTTTACCCATGGGGAAAAATTTTAAAATTTAAAATTTTTGTCAAAAAAAAAAAAGGAGTGGCCCCCTTAAAACGCATGAAAAATTTGGATTTTTTCCCAAAAACCGTTTCATTATAAATTTTGGGGAAAGGGCCCCCCATTTTTTTTCCTCCAAAATATAAAATAAAAATAAAATTTTTCCTTCTTTTGAAAAATTTTGGTTTTGTTTATTAAAAAAAAAGGGGAAAATCCAAAAATTTTTGGGAAACTTTTTAAAATTTCCCCTCCTAAATAAGGGCAAAAAAATTGGGCCCCCATTTTGGTATAAAACCCCCTTTTTGAAAGGAAAGGGTTCTTTCGCCGTCCAAAAATTTAAAGCGAAAAAGATGGTCATTTTTTTGCTTCTATAGAACACCGGCCCCTGTAACCCCCGTCTGCCAAAAAAACAAAAAAATTTTTAGGTTAGTTCGGTGCAAAGGCCCCCTTTTTGCCTTTTTGGCCCGCACCCCCCCTTAAAAAAACCGTTTTTTTTTTGGGTTGTTTTTTAAAAAATCAAAGAACCCAAAATTTAAATTGCTCTTTTCCCCAAGTAAAGGCTTTTAAAGGGTTGGTTCATAAAACCCCCAATTTTTAAAAACCAAAGAGCCCAAATGGGGAAATGCAAATTCCAAAAAGTTTCAAAAAACCCTTTTTTTAATATTTGTTTCAAAATTTTTAAAAAATTTTTAAATTTTATTGGCCCAAAGGGAAATTTCCCAAAATCCCCAAAAAATTTTTTTTTGGAAAAACCACAAGCCCAAACCTTTGACCTCGCAAAGACCGGGAACGTTTAAGGTTATCAAAAAACCCCCCCTGGTTATAGGAAACCAGGGGGCCCAACCCCCAAAGTTCTTTTAAAGACCCCCAATGCCAGTTAAGCTAATAACCGCTTTTGGTAGAAACTTTTTTACTCACCAAAAACGGTTTTTTTTCCTTTCTTAAATTTAAAAAAAAGGGGGCCCCCGCAAAAAGTTACGGACCAAAATTTTTGGGGCCAAGGGAATGAAAGGCCCCAAAATTTTTTGCTTTAAAAGCTGGGGCAGACCCCCCCCTTAAAAAAGGTTTGGGGAGGATTTTTGGCCCCCCTTCAAAATGCCCCCCCTCCCCCCCCCCCCCAACCCCCTAACCCCGAGAAAAAATTCCAGATAAAAAAGGGAAATTTCCCAATGGCCCCCACTATACAAAAACCACACCGGCCCCCCCAGGGCAAAAAGTGGTCCAAAGTTTACCCCCCTTTGAAAAGGGCCCCCCCCCCCCCCCCAACACCCCGAAAATTTCCCCCAATCCCCCGGGAAACCGCCCCCAAATTGCCCCCCGGGTAAAAAAAAAGGGGCCCCAGCCCCCTAAAGCCCCCAAAATGAACCCCAAATTAGGGTAAATGTCCCCTTCCCCGAGGGGAATTCCCCCCAAGAACCCCCCCCAACCCCCCCCCCCCAAATGGAAAAAGGAGGGAACGCCCCCCCAATGCCCCCCCGCTCCCCCCCCTCAAAAACAAAAGGAAAAACCCCCAAACCCCCCCCCACACGACCAAACCCCCCCGGGCCCCCTTTCAAACGGCCCCCCCCTCCCTCCCCAAATTGCGCCGCCCGGGGGTAAAGGGTAGAGTTTCAGTAAAACCCTCCAAAAAGAAGCCCAACCTGGCCCAACCCCCTTAACCCTTCTGCCCATCCAAAGGGAAAAGAAAATTTAAAATTTTTCTTCCCAAAAACCCCCCAGTTTAATCCCGGAAAATAAAATTTCGGACCCCCCCAAGGCCCAAGTAAATTTCCCCTTCCGGAAAAAGAAACCCCCTCCCCCCCCCCCGTTCCCCCCCATTGTTTCCCCCCCCCCAAACCCCCCGATTAATGGGAAAAGGGGGAACGGGAAACCCCCCTTGCAAAGCCCCCCCCCCCACTAAACCACCAAAAGACCCCCCCCTGAGGGGCCCCCCGGAAAGAATTTCCCCACTTTTAAGCCCCCACATCCCCCCCTGTTTCCCCCACCCGGGGCAACCCCGTCCCCGGAAAAGGGTTTAGAAAATTTTTCCCGCCCCCAAAACCCCAACCGGGCCGAAGTCCCCCTTCGCTGGGGCGATGCGGCTCCCAAGGGGGGAAAGGGGCCCCCCTTCGTTACCGTTTTTTGGGGGATTGGTGTTGTAAATTTCAGCCTCCATTTAAACCTATGACGGACAAAACACAAACCCCACACGCTTAAAAAAAAACCCGGATGTTCCCTGAAAATTCTACGGGGAAATCGAATCCGTGTCACTTCCAAGTGTGTAATAAATACCCGCTAATTGCTAAAAAAACTGTCCTTTACTACTAATCTCCCGGAATCGCCCCAGGGACCCTTCGCAAGTGTTAATAAATACCCAAAAAACAACACGTCCTGCAGCTAATCTACAGGGAATCGAACCCATACCCAAAACCCTAAACGTCCATTTAAAATTTAAAAACACATTCACAGGGCCAAAGAAAACACTTTTCCAAACATGGGGGGTTTCTAAATGCGGTTTTTGTGGTTTTTCGAAAAAACCAACTTTTTTTTTTTTTTCTTTTAGAAACAAACATAAATACCCTTTTTCCCCCTCAAATTTTTTAATCTGTCCCCTTTTTGATGGTATTATCTCGCAAATGATCCCCCTGGGGGGAGGGGAAACCTGGCCCGATTTTATATCTCCCCTTTCGTATAAACTACCACCCCCACGCGGGTCTGGAAAGGGGAAAAATTTAAAAAAGGGGCAACAGGGGCCACAAAACCGGGTTTGCCCACGCTATCTAGTGATGGGCGTTCAAAAAGGCCAACCCCCAAAACGCCCGGCCCTTTAAATTTTATCCCTGTACCACGTTAACGACAAAAATTTAAAAATATTTTTTTCTGGGAGGGAATGAAAATTTAAAAAAGCTATAGAAAGGGAGTTTTTCATTTAAATGGTACCACTATCACCCGGGGAAATTTCCTCTAGATCCCGGGTAAAAAACAGGAAAAGCGCGATGGGCGTCTGGGGGGTTTGAAAGTTGCCCGACGCCCTGTGTTTTGGCGGGGGTTTCCCCAACCCCTGGGATGACTTTTTGTTTTTGGGGGCCTGTGCTGTCGGTGATGGCACCCCAAAGGGGGGGGAGGGGCTTTAAACACAAAAGGCCGATGAACCCCGTACCCCCGGGGGGACCGGGGAAAAACCCTCCCAAAGAAAACGGCCCCCCCCCAAAATTTCCTAAAAATTAAAAAAATACTATTATTTACTATCACAGGGAAGAAAAAAAAACCCAAAAGCCCTGCCAATTTTCTATTTCTTTTTAATTTTAAACCTAGCGCCCAAACCTCATTTTTCCCGGGCAATAAACCCCCCGCCCTGTAAATAGCAAAAAAGGTTTGGGGATTGGGGGTGGGGAAGGCTGACCAGGGCCAAAAAACTCTTGGGGGTTTCGTCTAGTTGTATTCTAAAAAAAAAACCACTTTATCCCCAAAAAACTCATAAATAAAATAGTCCCCCTTTAAAAACATAAAAAATTTTTTTAAAATTTTTTACCTAAATTTAAGAAATTTTTTCCCCAAGCATTGAAACCATCCTTTGTACGTAAATGACCCAATTAAAAAATTTGAAATGACAGAATGAAATTTGTTTTGGGACATCTATTTATACTTTTCTAAAAGGGAAACCCCCTGTTTGATCGGTTCGCTTTGCGCAAACATACATCTGCCCCATAAAAACCCTTTTTGGGGCAGTCCCGTTATTTTAATAAACCCCGCCCCAAAGCTACCGACACGTACAAAATGTAACCCCCCCCCCCAGTTTCAACGCAGTCAAATTGCCCCCGGGGAAAAGGTACACTTTGTTTGCAAAAAACCCCGCGACATTACGATGCTCAATAACAAAACCTTTCTGGGACTCCCCAGCAAAGGTAAAAAAGTGGGTAATTTTCCCACTTCTCCAACTACCCCAAAAGGGGGGCCCCATTTCCCCCAATTTCCTGATCTTATTATTTGTCACTCATAAAAAGGGGGATTCAGGGGTTCGAATCTTCAACATTCCATTTTTTTTAAAAATCTTATACTTTTAAGTTTTAAATCAACGCCGCGAAACGTGCAACCCCCGGGGTACCCCAATTGTTAAGAAAAATCCCCTTTCACAAACATTAGGGGTAAATCGTACAGCCTTTCTAGGACTCCTAAACAAATTTTATTTTTTTTTTTTTTAGTTTGTTTTTTTTAAACTCTCACCAAAAGTAAACTGGGCCGGTTTTTTCTACTTTTCCCTTACGCAAATGGGGGCTCATTTCCCCCCAATTTCTGTTTCTAAAAAAGCGTAATTAGATTTTCACCCTTAAAACCAAATTTTCAAATAAAAAAATACAAACCATAAAATTTGTGGGGTCAAAAGCCCCTTGATTGTGGGGAAACCCCCTTGACCTCAAACCGGGTGGTCCAGGTTTTGCATTTTAAAAACGTAGGTTTCCCCCAAAATTTTCCCCTTCTCAAAATTCCCCCCAAAAACGGTATTAAAAAACCCCTTTTTGAAAAATTGTTTTTCAACTCAAAACCCAACTCTTTTTCCTGGATTCGGGGAAAAACTTTTGTGGGGGTGTGTTTTGTGTGTGTGAGGGGGTTTTTGTGTGTGGGTTTTGGGTGTGAAAGGGAGAGCGGTCATAGACCGGGGAAGGGGTTTTTTCCCACTCGCCATCTAGGCTATCCCGGGTTCAAAAAAGGGGTAATTAATATCTACCACAAAATCAAAAAGCGGGTAGTAAGACCCCGAAATAAATATTATTATATTAGAAAGCCCACGCGTAGTTAATTGGTTTTTAACAAAAAAATCCCAATTTTGGGGTTTTCCCCAAAATCTTGTCCCCAACTAAAAACCGGGGGGTCCGGATTCCACGTTAAATGTCGGCCACCTTTACCCATCTCCCCTTAAACCCGAACGGGTAGTAAGAACGCAGTGAAAAATGTGTGTTTTCAGCTCAAAAAAACGCTCAAATTCCCTGGAAATCCCGGGAAACCCAACCTGTTGTTGCGTTAAAGAGAGAAAGAGAGAGCTGTCATAGACCTGGGAGTGGTATTTTTTCCCTCTCCAGCTATGCATATACCAATTTTTAAATACGGAATTAGTATCTACGGGACATAAAACAGTTGGGAAGGGAAGAAAGGTGGGAAAAAATATTTAAATTTTATTAAAACTCACGCATATTTTTTTGATTTTAACAGTTATCGAGAGCAGGGGCACAAAGAATGGGAAAATATTTTAAATATTTTAAAAAAATTTTATATGTCTTGCATTTTCTCCTACAGTTTGAAACATTTTTAATACAAACCATGCCACATGGATACGGGAAAACGAACCCGGGAACCTTTTGGGGTTTTCATATAAATTTTTTTACCCAAAAAATCTTAAAATAACGGTTCTAGTTTTTTCCCCAATTTTAAAGGGGTAAATATTATCTCGTTTAAAAATATATATATAAATAAAAATATAAAAAAAATAAATTTTTCTAAAACAAAAAATTTTAATATATAAATATTTTTTAAAATTTAAATTTTCCCTTCGGGATTTATATTTGTAAAAAAGTTTTTTTTGCGTCACTACTGATTGGGGTTTTTTGGGCTAAACCCCGCAAAAACCCCGCAGGAGACAATACTACTAATGACGGGGAGATCAAAGCTCGAATCTCAGTTGGGTGGGAGTGATGCGTGTTTTCCACTCTCCCTATACGCAATTTTGGGGGTTTTCACACAAAAGTGCAAAAACGACCGCAAAAGCGGGTACCCAGAGCTTAAGGTGGGCTAATAGATCAACAAACGAAAAAATTGGGTTCAAAAAACTTGTAGCTAAATTAAATTTTTTTCCTCCCAAAACCGCAAATGCGGGGACAAAGGAATTAATTAAAATGTTTGAATTTGGGCACCTGATCTTAAAATACCTTTAACAGCGAAACTGGTGGAAAAATAATAAAAAAAAGTATAAAAGGGTTTCCCCCTACAGCTCAAATAATTATTTTTTTTTAAAGCTTAATGTTTAAATACCTGAGCTCTTTCAAAAGTTAAAACAAGTATATTTTCCACCCCCCCTTTCTGGGGTTAACCATTGGCTGTCGATCATTTTGGGCTGCAATTCAAAGAGTTCAACCAATGGGACAAGCCATTTCAAATCTCACCCGGGGTGCCAACGGTATACAGAGCAAAGGGGGAAAAAAGAAATTAACCACAACCCAATTTCCTGATATCTAAAAAAATGATTTTGTTAGTTTTGGATGTTGGGGCCAGAAACAGCAGTGGGGGGGTCGTGTGGGAAAGTTGCCAATCCCGCAGTAATGTGTTTGTATTTTGTGTGTAAAGTGTTTTGGATGTTGTGTATGGGGTGTTTGTTTTGGGGTGCCATAACCCAGGTAAATTACCGGTTTTTAAAAACCCCCCCGGCTGAGACAGTAGAGGTTTTCATGACGCAAAAGGTTTGGGGCTGAAAACTTTGCTAGGCCCAAAAAGGGGCCCCCGATTTTTTTGAGCTTTTAAAAAACCCAAATTTGGGGCTATAACCCCAACTTTCTGAGAAATCAGCAAAAGACAAAGGTTTGCTGAACCTTTGGGGTCAACAAAACTAGGGGAGTGAACTCCCCTTGGGAACGGTTTGAAGCCTTGGGGGCGTTTAGTACAAGGACGGGGTAACGACCGGGAAGAAGGGAAGTGAGGGAGGGGAGATCTTGGGCGAAAAAACAACGCTGTCATCACCGGAAAAACCGCTGTAGAAAAGGGTCCCTAATCATTTACAAAGCGGGGGGTTTGGGCTGTATGCTTTAAAAAAATAAAAAACAGGCGCCTTCTTTTAATAAAAAATCCAAAAACCTGAAACCAAAAAATTAATTAAATTTAAATTTAAAAATGAAAAATTTTTTACAACGTGGGCAAAAAGAATCGTAACACTCAAAAAGCCAGCCCCCCTCAACTCGCCACAATAAAACCCGGGGATTCACTTTACCCCCAAAAAAAACCCCGTTCACCGAAACGAAGTTTGAGGCCCCCGCCGCTGGCGGGTTTGAGAGCTCTCCCATCCTCTTCGCCCAAGACAACAAGAAAGACGAGCGGGGGCGTGCATTTAAAAAAACTTCCAAAGGGCATTTTTTTGGGGAGTAACCAATGGGGGCCCCGGGCTTCGGGGAAACCATCTCGAACCTCCCTTTTCCTTTACTCCGGGGCACTGAGAACACAATATTTAAAATGTGTATATAAAAGGTTTTTAACCCCCGAGTTTTGGGACACACCCCTTTTTTACTCTGGGCCTTTTAAGGTAAAAAGGCCTAATTTTAAACAGGGGTGGGTGCATTCCCCTAAATTCAATTTGGCTGTAAATTTCTTTCTTTTAAATTCCATTTATAATTTTTACAAAAAAAGTTTTATTGCAACGATCTGTTACGTCAGCCCCTAAGGCGATCTTAAAACTAAAAGTTGTTTTGGGGCTCCATTAATATGTTAAATTTTCTTTAAAAGTTTGGGAATCAGTTTATATTTTTCCCAAAAATTGGGTTTGTTTCAAAAAATTTGGGTTTAAAAAGTGGGGGCCTCGAACCGGGTAGTGCCTAAATTTTTCTGAAAAAATCCTGATTTTTTTTTGAATGGATTAGGGTTTTTCTTCCAAAAGTTTTGGCCCTTTTTTTTTATGTTTTAAATATATTAAAGGTTTTAAAGTTGGGGCCTTCATTTTAAAGGTTTGGACTTGTGCCCTTGATTTACTAAATTTTTTCCAACTTGAACATGTTTGGGTCTCCCGCCCAAAGATGAAGGTAGACATCTTATATTATTTGTTTTTGTGTACAGGAGACCAATTTATTTGATTTTTATGCTATTCTGATGAAAAACCCTTTTGGGGCCCTCTAAAGTACATGGAACCGGCTGAGTTTTTATTGTTGTAATTCCCCCTTTAGGCCCTAGCGGTGTTTTCCAAAAGGGGCCTTATAGCCCTTCAGGCTTAAACCCTTTTTTGCAATTACTCTTAAGCGCCGCTTCCCCCAAAGAGTTTTTACCCCTGTTTTTTTTATCAAAAAAAACTGATAACCTCTTGTGCTTTTGCTCTGTGTTTATTTTTGGGGGGGAAATAAAAGGGAGGTACAACAATAATTAAATTAGCAATAATTAATTAAAAAATCTTAATAAATTTTAAAGATCAAGGGGGATACAAATTTAGGGTTTGGGTTTAGTGAGGGGGCTTTTAGGGAGGGGGAAGGGGGAGGAGGAGAGAAATTAAAGGTTTGGGAGGGGAAAAAATAAAAAAGCCAAACAGAGAGCAGGAAGGGGGGGAAAAAAAACAGGGCCAAACAGAAAAAACAAGGGGGGGCACGTGACCTGTTTTGGGCCCCAAACAAGCTCAAGTCAAACTGGAAAGGGAGGGGGCCCCGGGGTACTTGATTGGTAAATTTTTTTGTAAAAAAAATTTTAAAAATCTTTATTTACAAAAAATACAAACCCGCAAGTAATTAAGGGTTTCTATGGGAATGTTAACAAAGAATGAAAAACAGAAATTATGATGGGAAAATCTTGTTTTCGTTGAAAACTACTCATTTTGCCGACATCTATACACACTTACCTAATCTTTAAAACCAGTGGTCGTTTATCAAAATATGTTCAGCCATTTCCCCGTAATTTTATAACAGGAAACTTGCTTATCAAATTATATATAAGATATGATAGAGAGAAGAAGAAAATATGATAATGAAAAAAAAGAGTGTGAGTGTGTGTGTGATTGTGTAAGTGTAAAAAAAAAAAAAAAAAGTGTGAGGTGTGGGGGGTTTTTGAGAGAGAAAAGTGTAAGCGACTGGAACGAGCAAGTGGAGAAAATTTCGAATGAGTGTGAACGAGTTTATAGGGGAAAGAGTATTTGTGTGGTAAAAAAAATAAAAAATAACTAAAAAAAATTTAAATAACTTTTCAGTGTCTAGTATCAGTGCCCTTTTTTGAATCTTTTTTACATAATAACATTAATTAAAGGGAAGTATAAAAATTTTGTGCTTTTTTGTTGGGCGCCACTCCTAGGTTTTCAGGAGAAAAAATAAAAATTTCGAAAAAAAAAAAAACCATTTACCTAAAGCAAATTCAGATAAGTGGCACGATGACTCTTAATACTCAAGACCACTGGGGATACTTAAAATAAAACTTAGCATTTAAATAAAAATGGATTGTTGAAACAAAATTTGTAATTTAGACTACAATAAAAATAAATGTAAAAAAATAACAATTTTTGGAACTTTTTTTGGGTTTATTATTGTTTCTTTCTTTACCACTTTCCAATCCTACCTATGGAATTCCGATAGTTTTTAATTTTCTAATTTGACAAAATAAAGATATTATTGTTGTTTTACAAAAGGAAGAAAAAAAATCAATAAAAATTATTATTTATACAAAAAAATAAAATTTTAAATTTAAATTTTCTCTAAATTAGTTTAGTTTTCTTAAATTTATTACGTGAATTCTGATATTTAAATAAAAGAAAAAAATAATCATTTAACTTTTAAAGTTAAAGAGTTGGTTTGACCTCAACCCATGAATTGGGGCCCAATCTGAAACAACACCAACTTCAAAAATTTTGGGTTTCGCTTCATTAATTTTTAAACCCTTCTTTCCCCCAATTTTTTAAAAAAATTTAAACAGCCCAAAGCTTTTGCAAAATCTACTTTGATTTCCTTTTTTTCCCCTACTCGCACTTTACTTTAAAACGTTTAATTTACTTTAAAAAAAAATTAAAAAATTTAAAGGAGCTACACCAAGATTCACCCTCCATTTTAACCAACCCCGGGGAGGAAAAAGACCCAGTCTCCTAACAAAAGTCTTCCAAAATAAAATTTTTAAAAAATGTTCTATTCTTTACTTACAAGCAAAAAGAAAAAACTAATATTTTAAAACCCAAAAAGGGATAAAATGTTGCCCCATACAAGGGTTTAAAAACCAAATACAATGCAGGTTTAATATAAATATTGAAATATATCCCAATGAATTTTAAACAATTTTTTCCCTTAAAAGAATTAAATGTTTATTTCCATCTGTCAGAATTAAAAAAAACCGCGCTAGTTTGGATTTTTTTCCCAATTTTTGCCTTGTTCCCCCCTTCTACAATAAACAAAGACCCACCGCTCATTTTGTTTGACAATCTGCGCATGCGTTGAAATCAATAAAGGTCGCCCTTCAAAAATCAATAAAAAAAAGCGTCATAAAACTTTTTAAAGGATAATTAATATGTTTAATAAAAAGGAAAATTTTTCTTCCTTGTTTTAAAATTATTTAAAAAAACTGTTATTTTCGTTTGTTTCCCTTCTCTCCTTTTTTTCTTTATTTTTAATTTAAAGTAAATATTTAAAAATTTTTTAAGGCCGGCAATACAGCGGCCCAACTTTGAAGTGTTTTTAAATTTCAAAACGAAATTAAATTGGAAAACTAAATTTACAAAAAGTATAAAATAAGGAAAATACAGGTTTGGGGTTTGGGAAATAACGTCACATGTTTTTTTAGAAATAACTGGGAGAAGTGGGGGAAAGAGTGTGTGAGAGTGTGAGAGAAAGAGAGTGTGTGAGCCAAAAATATGTGAAGGAAAAATGGAAGAGAGTATAAAGACGGAGAGGTTTTTATAAAGTGTGTTAAAGGGGAAAGTGTGGGGAGAAAGAGAGAGTGTGTGTGAGATATATCGTGTAAGTGAAATTTTGGGGAAAACTGGGGAAGATATTGTGTGAAAGTGGGCGAAAAAAAATGAGAGCGCGTTTAAAGACTTTTTTCAAAGAAAAAATTAGAGCAAAAAAGAAATTTTTAGAGAAAGAAAAAAATTTTTAGAGAAAAAAGTTTGGGGTGAAAATTGAGAGCCCAGAGTTTGATAGAAAGAGAATTGAAAGAGATTTTTGGAAAGAGAAAGAGGGGATTAAGAATAGTTTCGGGGATAAGGGCCCTTTCCCAAAGAGATTGGGTTTGGGGATAGAGCGAATTTGAGGGGGAAGGGTGATTTTTTGATAATGTTTTAGACAGATAGAAAGAAAATTTTTTGGGGACAGAGAAAAAGGGGAGTAAATTTTTCAAAGTGAAAAAAGAGGAAAAATAAAAAGCAAAGTAAGAGAAAGACTCATATTTTTTTAGAAAAGAGAAATTTTTGGGAAAAGAGTAAAAGTTTTTAAAATAGAAAATTTTTTAGAGGGGTTTTTAAAAGCAATTTTGATAAATAAAACGTCGAAATTGTTTAATATTGTTTTATTTAGGAAAAATTTATAGAAAGAAAGAAAAGTTTGAGAGATAATGAAGAAAGTGTGGGGAAAATGTCCCTAAATTTAAAGTGTATGGGGTGTGAGAGAGAAAGAGAGAGGAGAAAAATGTGGAGAGAAAAATTTCCCCGGAGAAAGAGAATGGGGAAAAGATAGATGGGGGCCACAAAACATTTCTTTTTCAAAATTTTAAATAGGGAAAATGGAAACATAATTAAACTACTTTATTTTTTAAGAAAAAGTGAAAGGATGTAAAAGAGAGTAAATGATTGAAATTAAAAGTTTCAGCCCCACTTTCCCCCCCTAAGGTTTAAAAATTTATTTCCCCCACATAGAAATTTTTTAAAGGGTCACTTTCTCCCATAAAAATACATTAAAATCCTCCAAAATTTAGAATTTGGGGGGTTAAATTTCTCTCCATTGTTTCTCTTAACTGGGAGGTGGGCCCATTTTTCCTCCCCCCATAAAAAAAGCTTTTTATCAGTGGAAAAATAAAGGAAATTTTATCCGGGGTTGTTTGACCCCTTCTTTCAAATTGTATCTTTCACCTCCTTACTATGGGTGGGTTATTTTCACCCGTGAGAAATAATACTGAAAACATTATCGTAGACAAATAATATGAAATTTTTACTATCCCCCCTAAACAAGCTAATATTCATAGACTTTTCCTGCAATAGAAATCCCAAATTAAACCTGCCAGTTTAAATTTTTAACCCCCGAAAAATTTGTATGTTCATAGATTTCCCCAGCTTTTATTAAACATCACTACCCTTACTATGTCATACATAGGTTTTTTTTACTCACGTGTATTTTTCCCTGGTGAAAGAACCGCCCGTAAATTCCACCCCACTCCCCACAAATTTGCAGAATGAAGAGAATTTCAAAAAACCACGAGACAATTGTCCCAGCCCCCCTGTTCCCTCCGACGAAGAAAGCCGGCAATGTCTGATTGGCCAGTATGGAAACTAACTTTAGAAACCACTCATATGTTAGCCCACCTGGGTTGGCGTAGGGACCTAAACAAGTATAGTTTTAAATACCGCTCACGTTGTTAGTAAAAAAACACCAGCAGATTTCAAGACAAAAAACCCCGGGGTTTACGTGACCGACAAAAATCGGGGTCTCTTCCCCCAAAATTGTTTGCATACGAAAAATACAAAGGAAAAATCCCACCTTCCCTCCAATTCAATTAGACCTATATAACGAGGGAACTCAAAACCTCTAAAAAAAACTATTGTTTTGGACGTTTCCCAAACAAAATTTCCCCCTTTTTTAGGACTGGGAAAACGAAAATCCAGCCAGGATGGCGAAAATAATATTTTTTGTTTTAAATCGATAAAATATAAATTGCTGAATGGGTTTGATTTTCTTAAATATTTTAGTTTTTTTTTTTGTTATGAAAATCAGCCCAGTATAGGCATCGGTAATTTTTTCCCGTTTTTAAATACTTTAAATTTTTAAAACCCAAAATTTTGTTTGGAGCATTTTAATGCTTCCTATTCCCCCGTTTTGGAAACGCAAAATATCGTATTTACAGGGTTTTAAAAAAGAGATAGCCCCCCTTTTTTTTTATCTTTTTTAAAATTTTGCAATATTTGGGTTTGAATATTAAAAATGTTTGTTTGTGTGGCTGCCCTAATTTAATTTTTTTAAAATTTTTGATAATGTTTCTTTTTTTGGGTTTTATTTTGAAAGACTTTTTGCTTTGAATTTTTAAATGTTAAAAGAAAATTTAAATTTTTGTTTTTTTAAATATGGGTTTTTTGATTTTTAAACCCAAACTGATTCATTTAGGCAAAATTACAAGTTTTGTAATGTAACTTTTCTAGTTTTACTTTAAAAATATTTAAATGGGAAATTTTGTTAAGGTTCTTTAAAAGTGACGAGGGTGGGTTGTCCCGCGAAAAGGTTTTTAGTTTTGCCGGGAAGTCCCAAAAACCCTTTTTTGCTTTAACATAAATAACTTTGGGGCGATATTTAAAATTAAAATTTTAAATTTAATTTTCAAAATTTAAAACTGCCCTTTGTCTTTATTCCTGGGTGTGAAATCTTTACGTTAAATTTTTGAATCATTTAAAAAAAGGCCTTTTTTTTAAAGCTCTTTTTAATTTTGTAAAAATTTTTTAAAAGTTAAGAAATTTTAAAGTAAATTTTCTGGTGGGGGGGATATTTAAAAAAAAAAATTTTATTCCCTAAACTTGAAACGTTTAGTTTTATTTTTACTAGTGTGAAAACGACCAAAGTTTTTATTTAAAACCCCTTTTAAAAAAAGGGGTCATTTAAAAACTCTTTATAATTTTTTTTAATATTATAATTTAAACTTTTGATCCTTTTTATTTTTTTTGATCTTAATTCAAATGTGGTGAATTAGACGCTTGTATATCATTTTAAAAAATTTTTTAAATGATGGCAACTATTTTGTTTATTTTTTATTTAGTTTCTTATAGAACAAAATTTTTTTTTTAAGTATGAATCGCACCTCCGCAAGTAAAAAATCACTGAGATTTATTTGTTTTTCAACACAATTTTAGTAAGACCTGTAAGGCCATGCAACTTGTTTTTAAAAAAGTTTGTTACTTTTTTAATAAAATTCCAATATTTTTTTTTAACCTGCCCAAAAATTTTTTCTTTTTTTATATAATTATTTCCTTTAGAGATCGCCCTCCCTCTTTTTTTTTAGTCCCATTGTGGGCCCTAAAAAATAGAGTAAGAGTGGGGGGGGGAAAGGGCCCTACAGACGATCCGACTGGTTTTGGGCCAACAGTCGGGCCCCACCAAATCAGGTGTTACCTACACACCAAACCCGACTTAGTGTCCAATTTCATCAGTTTTTTTTTTTTTTTGTAAAAAGACCACGCATCAGCCTCCTATATTTTCTAAACACCAAAAAGTTGGGGAAGCGCTAATAGCATCGTTAGGGATTAATTCTAGAAAAAGAAAACTTTGGGGCCAAAAAAAAGGCTAAAATTTAAGGGAAAAAATTTTAGTTTTATGTATTACTAAAAAAAACTGAATAGTGATGACTTTTTGTAAAATATTTTTAAAATGGACCGAAAGTTTCAGTACATTATTAAATTTAGTTTACTCCATTAAAAAACAAAACAAAAAACACCCTTTAGAAATGGAGTTACTGCTGAAGAGCGCCCCGGTTGCTACTCTAAGGGTACTTTTCAACAGGGCGTGAATTATGGGATCTAAAATACAGCCCTGCCATTTCAGCGCAGCTTTTTTTCCCGAAATAATTCCAAAACAAGGGGAGGCTACTCAAAAATACCCAAAAAAAAACATACAGGTAAGAAAAAAATATTTTAAAAACAAAAA
>JBCFYV010004987.1:0-19006 GCA_039000515.1 Timema cristinae
ACTACTACTCCAGATATCCAGAAATGGCTTTGCTAGGACACCTTACTACTAGTTGTCTCTTAAATCATCTTAAATATATTCTAGCCAGGCATGGAGTATCTGAAATTATTAGAGCTAACTGAGGCTCACAATGGATCCATAACAATATAATAATTGTACAGTTTTTTCAGTTTTCTAAAGATTATAATTTTAAACTTGTTACATCCAGTCCGAAGTACTCACAAAGCAACGGCTTTCTAGACTCTGAAGTAAATAATTTTAAAAAATCGTATTGAAAAGAGCGAGGACCCATACAGAGCCTTACTTATGGTGAGCTTCACACCTCTAGAATCTAGATATAGCCCTGCTAAGCTCTTGATGGGGATTTATACCAAAATTGCCAAGTAACCTCGTTCCCTCACCAGTTAATTTTGGACCAGATGTTCCACAGAGAAGAACACAAACTGTCGAAACAACAAGAAAACTACGATCGTCACCATGGGGTTAGGCCTCTCACAAATTTTAACCCTGGAACAAAAGTATATCACCGATCGGTATCAGGAAGGTACTATAAGTCATAAAATTGATACACCACGATGGTATATAATCTAAACAGAGGCTGGACAATTTAGAAGAAATTGAAAGTCTCTCCAGCCTCTTAATGAAAATGGTTCTAGAGTCCAACAAGAGTCAAATGACGTGACAAATAACAACTCATCATCTCCAAGAAAAGAGTCAATTCTACCAGTTCATCCAACGCCTTCAGAGGTGATAATTAAGGTACCTCAACTTGATGGCTCTTCTCCCAATTCACCCACTCCAGTTCAAAGAATTCAATGGTCCAGGAAACACGTGGACCATCTCGATCTTTAGAGGGGAGATATGATGATAGCGCCCTGCGGCTATGTAAAGAACTACTCTCTATCCAGGACTATGTTGAGCGTCAGAGGTATTACCAAAGACTTGTTTTCTGTGCCTGTGTATTGTAATGTCTTATGTCTGCAGCATGTATTAACGGAATAGACTTCGCCTTTTACCTAGTTGGACTGTTAATCGATTGACAATTCTCGCTGTAATATCACAATATGGTTTCCAAAAGGATAATACTGGCTATAATTCCGAACAATCTTTTAGAAATGATTTAGCTTTATTTAATCTAGCCACATTATTGATTTTATCGAACTTCAAGATGAAAATTTAACTTCTACAACAAAATGATTGATACGCTATTACCCAAATAACCTTATATTCCATCCCATTAGCTAAGTTTAAATGAGTTACACACTTTTTTTTAAACACTATAATGTTATTAACCTATGTATTATTTGATTCTATGTAGGTATCCTTGTGATTGTAATAATGCTGTTAAATAAAATTATTATTTGATATGTATAAGAAAAACTGTCGTGGCTAGTATGGAAACTCTCCGGGATTCTTTATTTTCTTCTCCACCAAATTATGATAGATTATAATTTATAGCACTCAAACGCATTCCTTAAGATGTAGGATTATGATGGTAGAAAAACAAATGTCAAAAAATTTTGGGCCAAAACAAATAATTGTTTGAAAATTCACCAAATTGTTCTATAGAGTCGTATCCTACTAGGCCATCCACGTCAATTCCTTCAAACAAAATTATTCTTAAAATAATGGTTGATTGAATTATTTATTTATTCACATATGAAAGGTTAGGTTAAGCTTGAATTGGTACCATATATCATACGGTAACCACAAAATCTTACTGCATCATTATAATTATGTTACAAATAGCGAGGTCCTGTATATGTGAAATGACAAATGAAGGGTAGTGTTATAATTTCTAACTAGGCCCATTATAGATAAAGATTTACCAATAAGCAATAATAAAAGTGGAGTTAACTCATCGTTCTTTAGTCAAACCATGAAATTTAAGCTTTAAGTGATGCCTCTAGTAGACTACTACAAAGATTGACTGCCGAATTAAATTTGATTTACAAATAAAATAAACTTTTGAAATTGACTGGCTTCTTAATATAGTTCTTGGATTTGCTCGTAATTTAGAACGCTCAGAAGCAAACATATATAAATATTAATAATTATTTATTTCTGTTGACAGTTTGAATCTACTTGTTTAGTTTACTTCCTCCCATTGTCTACCTGGAAGATTGTAAAATTATATGTCTCTCATGGTGTTTTGCTATCGATTTGAACATACAACTATACAACAACTCTTATTTCCCACTCGAAGACTTTATACTTGATCCATTGTATCGAAATTAATATAATAAAATTACGTTTAAAATTGTATTGCATCAATCAATTTTCTGTTTTCCAACGTGAACGTCACTTCGGAGCTGCACATTTATACCGCCTTCATTGCTACATACATCAACGACTGGTCACTATGAAAAATAGTGGAATTACCTTTATTCAATAAGCGCTCTCTGTTAAATGGTTTGGAACTAAGTTTTACCTAGTTCCTTTCTTTTTTTATGTTGGCTATTGTTGATAAGTTTGTTATGAGTGTGGAACTTTTCTGTCCGCTCAAATGGTGAGTACGATGAATTTTATTTATAAACTGTTTAAATGTTAGCTTAGTTTTTTGTTTCATTTCGTTATGATAAAACTTAATCCCTCTGTAGAATTATTATCCCAAAACATAATAAATGCTTTTTCCTAATATACCATATCTCAATATAAAATTATTATTTTCTATTGATAAATGCCCTCAACAATTGGTTTAAAGTTAAGTTTCATTCTTGGGGTTTATGTGGGATTTCAAGAATAAAGATTTATTAACACTTGAAGAGCTACTCTTAGTTCTGGTGTTACAATTGTTTAATTTATTTGCTTAAAACATACTATTCACAATTTGTTTCAAGGGATTATGACAGATTGGGCAAGTTAATAATGAAATAATATTATTTTGTAGAATTAAATACATATTGAAAATCAAAGTGAAGTAGACCTCACTCACTACCATGGGCGTAGAAAGTTTAATTTTTTTAGTGGGGGTGGGGGGCGGAGGTTGCTAGAATTTTTTTATACAGGCCTACACCTCACTTAAAAGTTTTTATACATATAGATTGACTCCCCTAACCCTTGTTTAATTTCACTGGGGCTAAGAGGTCCCCTCGACCCCGTCCTTTCTATGTATTTTCTATTTATCATGTAAAACACTGGCATTCAATTTTAACAAAAACCTTAAAAGCCATTTTCAAAATATTTTGACTTTAAATAATAATAGTCATATGTAAGCTACTTTTAAATAGATTTTTCTCTGTAAATCAAGTTATATTCATCAAGTAAAACACTCCTTTTATATCTATTCTAATCAAAATTTTTAGAGAAATTTTCTAGAAACATCTCAGGCTTATTTTCAAAAATTAATCAATAGTTAACAAACCTTAATCATATTTAAGTGCAACTAATCAAGATAGTTATAAAACTCATTGATGTAATTATATTAAATTGCATCAGTATTAGAATGTAACCTCCCCTAAGAAAATTTTGTTTTTAAATATGATTTATATGTGTGTGACTGGAACTTATATGCATACTGGAGCTCACTCCTGCGACTGACTGAGCTCCAAGACTAACTAAATCATGCAGGTCTGTGGAAAGACCCTTCCCCATAGCGCTTTTATAATCGTCTGTGGTGGAAAAGGCGGCGCTGGGAGGGTCCTGGAGGGATACCTGGCTGTGAGAGGGAGTCCAGGTTATAGCCAATCCTTTATTGAAAAATAAAGAAATACATCAAGTGTTACATTTAGATACATGTGGAACACGTCTACATATAGGCCATAGGTTGCACATCATCCTGGACATGGTGTCTATTTCTTACCACGCTGGGATGTGCCACCTTTACCTTGAAGTTGCAAATAAGCTGTCTGGTTTCTTGGATTATCCCCATGAATATATTGTATCTGGAGTTATGGTGGGGATTAAACTATGCAAGGCACGGTGTTATTCCCGGCTGCCTCAATGACCACTGGCCACCCTCAGGTCAGGGGATGTAGAGCAAGTTACTCCTATGCAGGAGTAGCTGTTGTGCTCGAATTGGCAGACCCCTAGTAAAAAGCCATGTCCAGGAGGAACACAGATTGGTGCCTCTCTTGTCCAGGGAAGGGTTTGGAGGCCTTGGTTTTCAACACAAGTGTAGACTCTTGAGTGCCGCAGATTCATTGACCTAAAGGAATTGGGCATCCGGTTATCTGATTGAGTCCCATGATTCTGGGCTCGGACTGAAGTTAATTCCACCATGGAATACAGGTCAAGTTGATTAGAATAAGATGGCGGGGTTGGTATATATGGGGGCGCCTGCCACATGGCGCGATATGCTTCTGGGCGGCTAGTGCTTTAATGTTGACTTTGTGGCAGGAGAGTAATTTATACATATCCTGCAAGAGGGCCATCACCACATTCTCAAGTGTGTTGGGTGCTCCAGATGTATGGTAGTTGTCAGTCCTGCTTGTTAGCTTCAATCTAGTCAAGTCTGTGGCCATGTGCTGACTATATGTGGATCTGGGGTCTCTCAAGGCCACTGCGTGTAACCGTGCCGAAGTCTGCCAGCCAAGGAATATCAGGCGTAGCAATACTGCCTTAAGCCACACAGCCACTGAAGCAAGCAAATTGTGCAGCTAATAGCCATGCTATTTAACATATTAGTTTTGTAATCACACAGCTTGATGTAACATCGATAACACCGTGTCCAAACTAATAAACATTATTTTCTCAATGTCAGGCTTTATATTATATTATCATCACTAGATCATTCACAGTATGAATATATACAGTACACTCTCTTCACATAAATGAAGTCATATTTCCTTTGAATTCAACCCTTATCATCCTTACCCTAGTAGTTTAATATTATATGCAAATCACCTGGACAGTTAATAACACACGGCTCACCAAAATATACACAACAAAAACTGTTCCCGCCATCTTAGTGGTGAAATATTGTTGGGGTGTGTGGAATTAGACAGACTACTGCTACTTTTGTCCAATTTTCATTGTTTTTACAGCTATCAAAGTTTCTAGCTCTACTTTCACCTATTCTGAATACATCAAGTCATGTGGTCTGCAACTGTCACTTTTGATACATATTATCAATACCTACATGTTAATAAAATAGTAAAATGTTATCATTGCTATCCTGCTTTGGTGGCCGCATGGCGTCACTCTCAATAAACTAGACTGCTGATGACAAGAAGATGATAGGGGATAGAAATTATATTCCCAGTTGGGTGTACTGAGAGTGGTTTTCCACTCTACTTTCACACAAATGGAGGTGTATTTCCTTTAAATCTAATCTTAATCCTTACCACATTGCGGTAGTTAATATATATGCTTCCAAGCAGGTAGTGAGATGCGGTGCTAAAAAAAAAATCAATGTTGATAGCAAAAATAGGCTTTCATTTTCTAAAAGCCCTTTCTTTGTATGTGAACTGTACAATTGTACTGTAGCTTCTCTCTCTCTCTCTCTCTCTCTCTATATATATATATAATATATATATATATATATATATATATATATATATACACATATACATACATACCGGTACACATATAAATATAATATATTGTGGATGGATGGCAACTAGTACCCACTGAGCGATAATTGCCAGATACAAGTATCCAGCGACTCAGCAACATTGGCCGCAGATACACCAACTTGTATTTGAACACAAGTTTCCATCAATGTTTTGCGTCTCCACCAAGCAAACACAGCTTATAGACCCTCTGCGCGATACATCAGCATATTACTGCTGGTGTTGCTGCCGCTTTTATTATAATTAAATGTCACCAAAAGCGAAAATGACTTTGTTGAAATAAGGAGTTTTTAAGATGAGGGACGAGGATTGTTTCTTGTCAGATTTATTGTTGAATGACAGGTGCACATTTAAAAAATATTGTAAGGATAATGAAACCGGATTTTGAAGAAGTATTTTGTTTGATAGCGCCCACAATTACAAAATAAGATACCACCTTTTGAGCTGAAGTGGTAACACAATCATTAGTAACCATAAGAAAATCATCTCCAAAATATAAAAGGAAACACTTGTTGTCTAGGATCAGGAATAAAAATTAACTGGATAAATTCAAAAGTGGTTCGCCGATACTTGTGCATGGATCCACACTGAGCAATATTTCCCATTGGCGATAAGAGATTGAGACACCGGCAACATTTTTGATCTTTTATCGCCGGACACTCGGGCGATGTTTCCGTGTACACACGGGAAACATCAACGGTCGGTGTGTATCTGGCGATTCTTGTCCAGTGTGTACTAGGCTTAACAAAATCAGGTTAAACCGACCCCAGTTCCACCCGGGGGTTTTAGAACTGATGTCTCCTAAAAAGCAATATATATAAACCCAAATATAAAAAACATGATTATAGGGTGTAATATGTATGCCCCATTTACCTGTTAACTATAACCTTATTTTGTCAGGAGACCCGTTCCGGAAGGCCTAATTCCATACCAGAATCTTACTGTATATTAGTAGTATTTTGGTAGGATAGAAAGCAACAGGTTTCCTAACAAAATCAGGGCAAACATATATCTTTTTAGAGGACAGCAATTCTTAAATCCCCAGGTGGAACTGGATTAGGTCTGCCCTGATTTTGTTAGGAAACCTGTTGCTTTCTAGCCTACCAAAATACTACTAATATACAGTAAGATTCTGGTATGATTCCCGCAACTACATTAACTTGTTAGACGAGTAGGATTTATAGTAAACTTGTACACATTTGCCTGTAGGGATATTGGGAAACCAATTACGTGTTTAAACAATCCTCATTACATCCAGCCAAAATTTGAAGCCTGACCTTCCCTTGAGCGACACAGCATATTAGATGAGTTAGACATTTAGTAAACCATTAAGATTTTTAAACTATGTTCAAAGGTATTGTATGTACATCAAGTTTATCGAGTGTTTATAATATAGGCCTGATTTCAGATCTTACGCGAATAAAATAATTTTTGTAGCTTGATGTCCTTGGGGTTATCAATGTTAAGTCAAGCTATGTGGCTATAAAAACAAATCAGTACTCTGAATATTTGAATAAAAGGTTCTTGCAATCAATTTAAATTTAAATTACGAATGTAGGGCCTATTTTCTTTCAAATTGCATTAATTTAATTGAACAAATCAATGATTAAATTAGTCCAGATCATCAGGACTATTTTGGAGACTGGGTCTGTGAAGATCTGGGACAAATGATCACCTTGCACTAGCTGGCACATGTAGGTCTCTAGGTGCTGACCTACTTTCACAGGGTCGTCTGACCTATTTACCTGTACTATATTCACTTCTCACCAAGTCCATGCTCATGTATTTGCTTACGTTGTTCCAGGGAAATGGCTGACACTTTAAATATTCTCATTTTGAATTGTTCTTTATTAAAATTACAAAGATAATTTGGCCTAATTTTGATAGTCATAAACTCACAACACTTTAAATAAAAATGTTTCCTTGATAATTATTCAAGATAATTTCAGGACACAATTTTACTAGCTGGTAGTGAAATTGTTTACACCACAAACAATTTTACTAGCTGGTAGTGAAATTGTTTACACCACAAACATCTGTTTCATTTTATACTTTGTTTAACTTACTATGCATTTCTAATAATTTTGATTACAGTATCAATTAATCTGGTTATCATTACATTTATTTTTATAACTATACTTTTATCATGTATTGAAAATGAAATTAATTAAAAGCACTTGAATTTTTCTACATGTATATATTTTTTAAATGTAATTTTGTATTTTAAAGAAACAAATCATTGGTTTAGTCGTGTGAACTGAGTTTATAAACAACCACTTAAATATATTTTGAAATATTTATTTAAAAAAATATTTCTATAATTAAAGATACAAGAGGAGTCATATATATACAAAATTTGAGTTAGTATAAATATAAGCATGTGTGGCCAAGAAAACCCATAAAAATCAATTCATTTTCGCGCACATGTACTTCTGTAAAGTTTTCCAGGCAAATTGGAATTGGATGGACACATCTTGCATTGTCATCTTTCTTAGGCATATTTTCACCTTTAGGCCTACAGCTTGCTTCACATTTCCTTACACTACACTTTTATAAACACTTTTTTTTGTGCGTGCATAGTTGTAAATCGTGCCTTTTTGATGACTTGCAAAAAGTCAAAATTTGGACTCAAATAACAGACACGAAGTGAGGATGATCATATTCATAACCAATGATGGTGATGGTATATCAGAGGAAAGAGATATAATTAATGTCTTAATGCTTTTTATCAAGCTTTGCCCAACAAAAGCTTCAATAGGTTAAATGTTTGTTTATGGAATGTTTGAGGTTTACTGAGGGGCATAGTTAGAGTGAGGTAGGTGGGGTATGTTTCCTGGGTGCCTAATTTATTAGCAATATTCTCAACAATACAAGTTAATTTTTTAACAACAAAAATGTAGTTTGTAATCGGTATTATGAATAACCAGTTTGAGTACCAATATAAGAATTCAACCAAAATTTAAAGAAAGTCTTTCACTATCCTTAGGTGCCATCAATCTCAGTTACGCCTCTTTTATTCTGTGCCATCTATGAAAAGAATCTCATGATTAAATTTTTGTAAAAGCTTGGGTAATTTGATCTCTTTTTTAAATCTGAGCTCATACCCAAGTCTTATTGATTGTAATTTTTTCTATTAGCTTTAGTCAATGTAATTTTAAGCATGGCAAGAAATAAAAACTGAAAATTTGCCAAAACAGTGGTGGCCTTTATTTTGTATTATTTTTCTTTTGGTCTCTCTCTCTTTCTACATACTGCAACGTGGAATAGTTATATTAGGATTTGGCACCATCCACTGCACGAATCATATAACCGCCAGAATAACTTGTTTTCCAGAATCAAACAACAGCACTTTTTGTTTTTTCAGGAAAACGCGATTAAAAAAGGTCTGAGGGAATAAAGAAAGATATTCATTTATCTTTTATGTTGAATTTTTTTAAATATATAATAACCAGGATGAGTCCGATCATCAAAGATATTCCAGATAAAAAAAATCATTCTAAAGTTTATATTTAATTTTAGCGCAGCGTCTTACCAGCTGCTTGGGTTGTACACAGATGTGCATACTAACTACACTAATTTGTTATAGATGAGTAAGGTTGAATTTAGATAATGTGTATCTGCATTTTCATGAAGGGAACATGGAAAACCATACGGAAAAAAACGCCCTCAGTACACCCGTCCGGGATTCGAAACCCGATATTCCTGTCATCAGCAGTCCAGCCAGTCTATTAGAAGAGTCATGCAATAGATCATTTGACCATTGAAGTGGATTAAAAATTTCTAAAACACAAAAATTTATATCTGATATTTGTGTAGAGATAATTATGATGCTTAGAAGCCAACCTATTGGTAAAACTTAAAACCAAACCCAAAACATTAATTTACCTCTTAACTGTGTGCTAAGTCAATTGGTATTATATTATACGGTGACCTGGTGGTATAGGGGTAAGGTGTCAGACTTCTATGCTGGCGGCCGGGGTTCGATCCTCGGTCCCGGCACAGATTTATCTGATTTCCAAACCCTTCCTTCACCTCTGACAAGTTATCTTGTGAATGTGGGGAATGCCAGGCCTCCACCGTGGTTCGGATTCCACGTTAAACTGTAGGTCCTTCATTTCATCTCATAATCACCCTACCATTATACATTAGCGTAAGAGCGTATAACCCGAACGGGTAGTAAGACGCGGTGCTAATAATAATAATAATAATAATAATAATAATAATTGGTATTATAACAAAAACATTGCTATTATTTAATTATAACTTAATTTTTATAATGTGTACAACTCGAGTGAGTAATGAAATATGGTTAAAATAATCATTAGCAAATAAAGAACTAGTATGAATCAAACCAGAATTAAAGGGGGCAAAATTGCTTCCAAAGTTGGAAAGTTTATCTCTTACTCTTATATTTTCAAAGATTCAAGATTCCTTAATTAAAATGGATAGTTGTGTTCAAGACAAAGTGGACTCGATCCATCACTAGCTGTAACCATACATTTATTGAGTCTACGTTGTTGTAGGAGTATATATTGTCAATGTTTGCCTACCCTGGACATAATACAGTGAAATACAACACCAAGAGAATGTTCAATGGTATTAAAAATCAATGCATTTTTTTAAAATCATGAGATTTTCCTAAATTTAATTTAAAAATTATATCTTTACTACACATGTGTTAAGTTAATATAGATTTGAGTCAAGCACATTAAAACTTTGTCGCTAGCCTATGTAAACAATCATATTTTCAAATTCGGTACACCAATAAATAATCATTGAACTCACATAATTTAGATATCTATCTATCTATATATATATATATATATATATATATATATATATATAATATATATGTATAGATAAATAGTTATCTAAATTATTAAAATAATCACTCGTATATCTTGAAAACTTTTACTGTATGGTTATATATATAATTATATACATCTATCCATAATTATATATAACTGCAGTTATATATAACTATATACATCTATCTATAATTATATATAAGTGCAGTTCTTTTAAAATAGGTATTCAACACGCTTATTGACTTAACATAGTCAATCACTACGTACACATATAACAATATCAATCATCCCTTGAATCAGTAAACTAAACCCCAATCTTAAAAACAACAACATAATACAACCAAGATACTACCTTTATTTATCAACAGAAGTGGTATACTTAACATATCTCTGAAGATAAGATTGAATTTTTTAATTATGATAAATTAGTTTCATTAAATTTTGCTGGGTCGAGAGTGTTGGCTGGCTCTCGCAGGAAAGGGAAAACATTTTGCTACAAAACTGTATACCTGAAATAAACACCATTCCATGATTGCCCTCGTTCTTTAATGATCCACATCATTCTTGCTGTGAAGCACACAAATATTCCAATGCAGTCCAGTTTTTTTATATTTCCTGATAATGCTCATCATCAGTGATATATTCTACTGAGAGAGCCCTCGCTCTTTCATTTTGGTAGTTAGGACTTCTGACTGCCCACACAAAGAACTCATCACTTGGTGCCAAGTGCATGGAACTTTCCTCATCCCAGTCGTGGAGATAATCGCAAAACCATAGGCGGTCTTCAATGTTTAAAACACTTTTAATGGGCTTAGGGGTTGTGCGAAAGAGCTTTAATGCTGCTCGTTCCCGGTATCTTATCACAGTTTCACACGAAACAACCTTTTCCCTTAAATGCAAGATTTTCATCTTAACATTTGCATTGCTTAGACATCTTTTCCCACTGCTGTTTATGATGATGTCTTTGCTCTTGTGCGACAGTTTCTCAGGTCATCCTTGTCCAAATTCTTAAGTTATCGTATCCTTTCTTACAGTTTGCTGTAACCCACCAATCGCTTCGTCGCAATCTCTCAGCATTCTACTTATGGTGAATGAAAATTATTCCAGCTTCCATTGCCTCACGGTAGACATTCACTTTATTACAGTCAATGAAACGTTGCTCCTTGGTGTCATTCATTAGGTTCACCATGGCTCACCAATCAACTTGAAATGTTTTAACGTTAATATTAACATGGAACAAAGTCACATTGCATGTACAGCTGTTGGTTTTTCCCCCACCGACCCCTGGAAAATGGTTATGTGGCACTCTGTAGTTTGTTATTAAACATTCTCTTTTGTCAAAAATACAATATAATAAAAATAATATTAATCACTGGTTTCATAATCTTTGAGCTATTGTACATGTATATTTAAAACATTCTATTTGAACAAATTGTAGTTTTATGAAGTTTTATGACATAATATTGCATTATTTCATCAGAAATAGTTGAAAATAATATTTAAGATTGAATTAAAATTTTGGATTTTCATTGTAATTCATACCCCAAGAGTGTATAAGGGCAAAGGCATGTACATTTTAAAGTCAGGCAGAAAGACACCCAAGTGGCTGACATGTGAAGTAACTAATAGACAACCTCACATATAGGAAGACAAAGATATGGACCAACTGATAGACAAACTTTGTATGGGTTTGGTTAAGAGTAAGTTAAGAGACAGACCAGTTATAAAATAACGAACGTGATCAACATGAGTGTAGACCCCCTAGAAACTGTTGCCTGCCCCCCTCTCCCCTCCTTCCATGGATTTGATGAATGCCTCAAAGGGTGGGGTCCATTTATATGTTTTAAAGCCTAAATAAACTATAGTGTTTTTAATTTTAATATTTACCTACACGTTACACTCTTCAAATTTAATATTATAAACCTAACTTTGTTATCATTTAAACATTTTTGTTGGTAGATACATTTTAATATCTGAGAACAAACAACATTTCTCCAAATGAAATAGGTTATTGGATCTGAAGTAAAGCAGGCAAACATTTTGTTGTAAACTTTAAAATCAAACTTGAGAAATTAGCACTGAGAAATACTAGCTCAATAGAAGTGTCAGAAACGAAGTTTATAGCTCATGTAGACAATTGGTCTTTCTCCACCCTCACTCTCAACAAACATACTTATCCAACGCAATATATTTGTGTAAATTTTAACAATATAAAATTGTTCATCAAAGTTGAAAAGTAATACTAGTTATTGTAAGTTTGTAAAATGTTGTACCGAACTATAGGCTACTTTATTTTTTCACTCTGTCTTGTTTACCTTTTCAGTTAATAAGCATATGAACTAAATACGGCTCTGGGGTCCAGGGTTCAATCCTTGGTCCCAGCACAGATTTATATGATTACCAAACCATTCCTTCACCTCTGACAAGATGTATATTAATCACAACTTGTGAATGTGTGGAATGCCAGGCCTCCACCGTGGTTCGGATCCCATGTTAAACTGTAGGTCCTCCATTTCAGCTCACAATCACCCTATCATTACACATTAGCATAAGTGTGTATAACCCGAACAGGTAGTAAGATGTGGTGCTAATAATAATAATAATAATAATAATAATAATAATAATAATAATAATAACTAATTATACTAATGGATTAAAGAAGAAATCTTGATTCTATAAGATGTGTACTTTCATTTTTGCGGAGGGAACGTGAAAAAACCATTTATAAAAAACTAACCTTATTAGATCCATATGGGATTCAAACTCATAGCTCCTCGTCATCGGTAGTCCAGAGTATTGTTGCAAGAGTGATGCCTTAGATTCTTAGGACCATTAGATCACTGAAGCAAATAACTTTTGGTTGGTGTTGCGTTTTTCATCAAGTTCATTAACGTCATTAGTCAAATCTAATGGGCTGGAATAAGACGTATACAGTATTTATAGGGACAATAATGTATTGTGTTAATTTATCTGTCATTTACCCCACTCTTAACTGGATTCATCTCAAAGTTTGTCTTTCAGTTGTCCCTCACATGTTGCCCATTTGGCTGTCTATTACCTTGTCCTACTTTATGTCAGTTGTCTATCACTTTATCTGCACCTGGTTTACACTATTTATCCATTTTTTAAACACTGCGTCTTACTACCTGTTTGGGTTATACACCTATGTACTAATACACTAATGGCTTAGGGATTAGAAGAGTTTAATTGAGAGGACGTACAGGCGCAGTTGCGTTGAAGGAGAGTAGAAAACCATCTAGAAAAAAACCACCCTCAGTACACCCGACCGGGATCAAACCCCGGTCTCTCAGTCTTAAGCAGTTTAGTCCAACACGAGAGTAGCGCGTTAGACCACATGTCTACCGGAGCGGGTTTTATCCATTTACATAACCATATAATTGGTTATTTAAGATATGTTTAAATACTTGGATGACGCAGAAAAATACTAAACATTTTAAATTATATTATTTAAGAGTATTTGAAGATGTGATGATAGAAGAATTGATGATATTGGTTATTTACATCTCGTATGATTATCGTTAATTTTAAAATGTTTGCTAGAGTGATCTTTAATTGTTCCAGATCTTCCTGAAAACTGTGATGTTTTATTTATAATGTATTAGTTCATGGTCATTAACTTACCATGGGCCAACATTTAAGAGTGTTATAATTAAGATATTTTTAGTTTGTGAAAGACTGTTCAAACAATTTTCAAAACCTATGCCAAGTGATTATTTAAATGAACCGTGAGTTGTGGGCTTATTTGTCTGGCATGGTTTGCCGTTGCGTAGTCAAATGGTTGTCATCATAGCCTGAGGAGCTTCTCCTCCTGGGAGAAATTTGTTTGGAATCAGACACTCGACAGTTAAAAAATAAAATTTCAAGGTTGATCGTTAATACCAATGTTGATAGCAGATATCGATTATTACTATAACTATTATTATGTCTATTGCATATATATATATATATATATATATATATATATATATATATATATATATATATATATATATATATATATATATATATATATATATATATATTATGTACTAATATAATTGGGGAAGTTACACCAGACATATTGTATACTGTGACGTTGTTAAAAGGAGCGCTTTGGGGGAACTATTCTTATAACATACACAAAATATTAGTGGCAGTAAAAATCAATCCTTGTATTTTCCAAATTCAATTGTATAACTAATCAAGAGTATTTGTAAAAAGCCATACTAGCACACAAGAAGGCCTTATGTGCCATGGATGGCGGCTTGCATCTTTCCCCCCTGCTGTCACTCATCCTCTCGCCTAACGACCTCCGCCCCCTGCACGGCCCCTCCAACCCCCCCAGCTGTCACCCCTCATCATCCTGCCACTCTATCCTCTTCGCTACAACCAGACTTCTCCCCGGCTTTCATCCAACTTGTAAACCCTCGTCACTCAACCTGCAGCACTTATCATTAGCTCGCCGGCATACACCATATCTCGTTTTATCTTTTGAGAAGATAGGGATTTGAGGAAAATATTAGATTGAATTATCTTGCGCTGTTAGACTTGATACATTTCAAAGAAAACCACGATTTTTTTACACACAAACTGAAACTGACTGACAGCAGTAGGTGATCTTTCAATCTCTAGACGACGGTTGGTAAAATAACATTCCTTATGGATTTCAAAACATTTAGTGGAAAGCTGAACACCCCTGTCCTAAAAAGGAATATAAAATAACTATTTCAACATCAGAACACATAACTGTAATCTCACTACAAATAGTAATGTAATTCACCCTATTTTCACCTCATTGGTTTCCCACCAAACGTCTTAACCCACAATGTTAAATTACTTATCCCCCGTCCATTCTACTTTCAGGCAATTGATGGTGCACTCCACCCACAAATAACCTTAACCTACAACTCGCCATTCAATACACCATCAAAATCTATAGGGGTAAATTCTCTTGGAATGATAAACAAATGTCTTCCAATCACGAATGACTGAACGTCGTTTTCATATAATATCTTGTATGATAAAATGAACTGATTAAATGTGGTAAAATCTGTCGAAGTATGTTAAAAGTATTGTTAAGTTTAATGATAGAAAGAGAATATAAATATGAGCGGGTTTTTTCTTTATTCATTTAAACAAGTATGTTTTCATCATGCGGTTATCAATTTATGTGGGCTTATCTTGATTGAGTTTACTATGGCTCATTAATTTAATCGTTAGGCCTATTATGATATCTTGTGTAGCAGACTTGAGGAGTGGTTATGTTAGACCTAAAGTTGGATTAGGGTTCAGGAGGAGTGATGGTGAGGATGGGTAGTGTTAACCCCAAGAAAGGTACAACCTGTGTTAGTCTTCATCCGAAAATTCTTTGAATTCTGTTTGAAATATTTGAAGTCTAGTTGGGAGTTGACCGAATATTTTGAGTGGCCACCTCTTAGAGTGTCAAGGACATTAGTATGCATATGGTTGAGTCTAAATGTATCAGCATTCGTAATGAATCAAGCTGATAGCTATTGATTAGACGCTCTGAACTAGGATATGTATCATGCATGAAGGGTGCAATCAATGATTGATGATCATATGCATTCTAAATATGAATGTTGATTAAATACTGTTTAAATATGATGTATTTATGTTTCCTGACTGATAAATGTCATTATTAAATGTTTAGCAAGTACTATGCAGATAAAGGCTGTTAAGAGAGGAAGACAGAATAAGCTAATTTTCAAAGTCTGGCTAGAATATGTTTGTGACGAGCATACCTCGTAAATACATGTGTTGTATAGGATGTCGACAGAGAGTGAGAGAGATAAGCGCACCTGTCTAAACATGTTCCAAGGCTTGGGGAGGGCCCTTGAGGAGGTGTTGTAAAGTTCCCTATGCAGGAGGATGAGGGATGGGCGAAAGGAAGGGAGGAGAAGTTTTTTTGGGTGGCATATCCTTTTCCTAGACTCTGTAATTTATATATAGGGCTGATAATAAGTAGGCTCAAGCATGAGAGGTTTATCAGCAAAGATATGAAGTGTAACGTCTATTAAGATCGCGTCTTGTAGAGGTTATGGTCTTGAGGATTAGGATAGTGGTAATGCGCATATCAGGGAGAGGGTAGGATAGAGAACTGGAGAGAAACCCTATATGGAACAAATTTCACTGGGGGAGAGAACTCATATCTATCAGGATATGAACCTATACCGCCAAGAGCGTATGGTTAAGGAATAGCATTTATACCAATTCCGTATCTCCCCTTTACGTACGTATGAATATGTATATGGCTTTGGTTAGGCTAAGGCTAGGATCAAGTCAGGTCAATGATAAGTTAGGTCTGAACATGTTTGAGAGAAAATCATACTTCATGATAGATAATTCTGTGCCGTATAATTTATATAAATGTAATATATTTATCGATAGATGTAAAAATGATTAAATACCGAAGTATGCATGTTGTAACCTATATATATATTGACTAATAAGTGCCAGATGATTAAATATCTAGCAAGCGCGATGTAGACAAAAGTAGATCATTTTAAATGTCTGACACAGTTGGTGATCTCTCTTAATACCGGTGACCTGGTGGTCTAGGGTAAGGTGTCAGACTTCTGTGCTGGCGGCCGGGGTTCGATCCTCGGTCCCGGCACATATTTATCTGATTTCCAAACCCTTCCTACACCTCTGACAAGACATCTTGTGAATGTGTGGAATGCCAGGTCGCCACCGTGGTTCGGATTCCACGTTAAACTGTAGGTCCTTCATTTCATCTCACAATCACCCCACCATTACACATTAGCGTAAGTGCGTATAACCCGAACGGGTAGTAAGACGCGGTGCTAATAATAATAATAATAATAATAATAATAATAATCTTAATACCGTGTAGCCAGCTAACATTAGAGAGAGAAAGAAGCATGTTTCTGAACCTGTCTGAACCTGTTCTAAGGTGTGGGGAGGACCCTTCAGAAGGTGTGGTGGTGGTTAGGAGGCATATCCGTTATATTCAGGTATGAAAGAAGTATGTATTATTAGAGATTAAGGATTCACCTTTTAAGTGGTTATAACCTCAGGTGGTATAAAGGTACAAGAAGATAGGATACTAACGTTTATAAAGTAGGCGTAGTGACCATGTAGTTGGTCTTAAAGAACAAATGTTGTGTTGATTAAATGCTCATTCTGGACTTAATATGTCCATTCCTCCTTTAAGGAGTTGGATTTCATTAAGGGATTATTTAATATTTTATTATTTTTAATTTATTCCCTTAACTCAGCAGGCAAGCTAGCTGTGTTTCTATCATGCTAGGAGGTGAACCCTAACCCCTTAATTCAGTATCGTTCCAAAGGAATGAAAGAATAAGTAAGTTAGCTGTGGGGTGATGACTTAGCACACAGAACCCAAAGGAGGAGAGAGGTGGGGAAGTCGCTAGCCTATCAAGTATGGACCTTCTCAAATTTACAATGGCACTTGTTGAGTTGTACAACACCAGGGTAATTATATATCGCTAGTGAGGTTACAGGATAGGAAGGTGATGATGATGTCAATCCTGTGAAGTCATCACGGATGACCATTTTGGATCACCAGCTTGGATTGATAGGTTCTGACATGTTTGGGTTGCAGCTATGGAGGCCTGGAAAGAGGTGATCGTGACTTTTTAAGAATGGGGAGCGGGAGAAAGTTTTGGGTGGAGAGGGTAGGCTAGTAGTATTATGGTGATTTGATAGGTCTAGCGTCAGAACTTTGGAGGGAATTTTCCGTAAGCGGGTTTGGTTGTTGCGTTGCGAAGCCTGTAGGTTAGTATGTATTTGGGTATGTGAAGCTCACTGGTGCTCTCCTGGAATTAGAATGGAAAACCACCTTACGTCTTTAGCGATGCATAAAAGTGTAAATAGAGGGGGTGGAGGAGTTGGAGAGGGGAATATACCATAATGGGCTCAAGTAGTTGGTTTGAGCATCTGATGAGGAGGTAAAATGAATGAAAATGTTACCACCATTCTTATGGAAATTACCGTGAGTCTGGATGTGATGTGAGGTGAAAAATGCTTTAATAATTAAGAGGGCAGAAAATGGGAGAGGGAGTAAGGGGCTGAAATTCAACCCTCCACGCAAGAGTATTAAGAACAAAAATAACTAAAAAAGTAAATAAAATTTTTTAATTAAGGGGGTGCCTGGGTGGAGGATGTTCTTGGAGGTGGTAGAGGAAATGGGGCTTGATTTGCATAACCGTACAAGTAAATGAGTTTATAACACCATTTCAAAAATGAGTTAATAGTGTCTAAAAGCTGTTACTCCTGAAAACACTGATATGGTAGCGAGAGTGAGAGCGAAGTCAAGGGAGTAAATAGCGTACATAAAAATGTCCTAACAGGAATATATATGATTGGTCGTTTATGTCAAAAATAAAGTCAGCAGTACCATAGATACCGCCTCAAACACTGGTGTGACAGGGGAAGAAAAGGAAGACCAGTGCAGACTTGTTCAGATATATTAATCAATAAATTAATCACCTGTCGATAAACCATCAATCTTGTTGAGACCTGTTGAAAATTGTTGAAAAACCTGTCCAGACCTGTCGATGGGGGCCATCTTGCTAAGAAAAGTGAGAAAGAATCGGCTTTTTTACCATACTTAAATTGGTTTTGATAAAAGCACCTGTGTGTCTGCAAACTCAAAACTAAGATTGGCCTTATTTTTTAAAA